>CM046673.1:61494365-61561036 GCA_025594165.1 Tamias sibiricus | reverse complement strand
AGGGGGGGGAATGTGGCAGATATTTAGAGAAGAGAAATTAGAAGAAGCACATAAGTGTGATGCTGATGGTCTCTCTTACACAGGCCAGGGCAAGACTTTAAACATAAGCAGGTCTGCCCTACGATAGGTCCACATTTATCTCAATCTTTTGTCTGAAAAACGGGTAGTAAAATGTCCAAAAGACGGGAACACTGAAGTATGTTACAATGGTATGTGGCATGTTTTCTTGTTGGTACTCTTCAACTTGAGAGTTTTATTTGGACTTATTTGATAATCAGCCTCACTTGCATTCACCAAAACCAGGAGCACTCTTGCTATATACTCGGTATTTTATCAGGTCCCCTGCACATACAAAGACAGACCCGTATCCATGAAAAACCAAAAGGCAAGTTGTCAAGGGATGCTGGACTGAGCACTGAAGGATGGGGAATAAGGCTGCACTAACATGCACCCCACATTTGAGGATGGCAGAGGTTGGAGTCGAGCTCAGTGAAGTCGGTGACAGTTGGGGTGATGAGAAGATCGATCTTCCTTTGTTCCTCAGACATTCACTGAACCACTTCTTTCTGCCGCACACAAAGAATGAAAACACAACTTTACATTTTTATTGCTGTAAGAAATACCTTTTAAAAAAGAAAAAGACTGACCCCACATCAATGAAGCCACAGCACAGCTCTCAGGTGTGTCAGGCCTCCATGTGAATGCCTGCTCATGGATAGCTCACTGACTGATTTTGGCATTCTTAGAATAAAAAACCCACTACAGATCTCCTGGTGGAACGAATTTGTGTGAGCTATAATTATAACTGATGGTGTTCCAGGTACAAAAAGAGATTGAGTATTATTTTGAACAGGTCAATAAATGGAGTTCTTGATGCTGGGAGCTTCCTTGAAGAAAAGTGTCGATTTCCCCCATTGATATTTTATACCTGCTTGAAAGGATAAGGAAAATAAATGATTGCTATCCTGTTTTAAAGTACTACTTACTAAAATCCATCTAGAATTTGGTGGGGTGTTTTGGGCACGTATACAATTGATTCATTAGGCCTATCTGCAAATAAAAATCGTAGACCGGGAACCACACTGTTGGGGGTGGCACACACCTGTCATCCCAGCAGCTCAGGAGCTGAAGCAGGAGGATTAGTGAGTTAAACCAGGCCTCACCAACAGTGAGGCCATTGAGCACACTTTGCAAGACTCTGTCTCAAAAAATAAAAAGGGCTGGGAAGTTGCTCAGTGGTTAAGCACCCTATGTTTCAATCCCTAGTACCAAGAAAAAGAAAAGAGAGGGGTAATGGGTCTAATGAGAGGAAGGAAGGAAGAGATAGACCATGAGATGGAGGTTTCCTCAACTCATTTGACATATGTGAGTTAGGCACTTTGTTGAAACAAGCGATGTTGTAGGGACGCTTTTGCAGATCACTGGCCTCCACCCCCCAGACCCAGTTGCATGGCCCCCAGCTGGCCAGTTGTGAAAACCAAGATTAATCCCATAAGCACTGTCAAATGTCTCCTGGGGGGAAACATTTTTTACCAGGTGATAAGCCATGGTGCTATCTTGGGTATTCTCATGGTTATTTTGGCCACAGGTATTTGGTACACAGGAGCATGAAAGGGGAATCAAAGAAAATTTTATTTCCATTTGTGGGTGTTAATTGTAAAGGATTAAAAAATAAAAGTCACATACAGATTCTGGAAAATCATAAAATAGAGTCCCCCAGAAATTATTTACAGAAGTGAATAGTTAAAGTCAAAAAGCAATTCTGTGTGGTTTTGACACAATGTCCTCCTTCCCAGAAAGGGTCCACCACCATAAAAAGAGAGTCTTTCAAAAAATATGTGTCATTATTTGCCCACATAATGATTAAAATAATGACCATAGGGACTTGGTAGTTCAATCTCACTGATGCTGCTTAAACAGATATTTCCAGACCGGGCACCAGGCGCACACCTATAATCCCAGAACGTTTTGAGGCTGAGGCAGCGAGGATCGCAAGTTCAAAGCCAGCCTCAGCAATGGCGAGGTCAAAACATTAGCAATCAGGTGAGACCACCTTGTCTATGAATAAAATACAAAAAAGGCTGGGGGATGTGGCCCAGTGGTCAAGTGCCCCTGAGTTTCAATCCCTGTTGGCACACACAAAACAAAAAACAAACAAACGAAACAAAACCCAGATATTTCCTAAACACATGGAGCAGAGGTCAGCTTCTCACTTAGACTAACAATAAAATAAAATAAAATAACAGAATCACAAACATGTTTTTTGAGTCCCCAGATGCTAGATAAAGATTAAAATCAAAACTAAGAAGGGAAAATAAAAAAGTTTCTTTTAACATCTCTTTCCTAAGATTGTTTTCCCAACAAACTACTGCATTTGTGAAGAAGGACAGATATTTGAAGTCTTTTGAATTCTTGAAGGAAGCCAATAAAGATAACTTCACAAATAACTTTAAAAGCAGTGAGGATTAAACTAAATTCATTTTAGTTCAATTGAAAGCTTGGTATTCAATCTCTTGGTGGTGTGTACATTTGAGATATACATTTGCCCCAAAATAACTCTATGCTAAAGTAGGCCTCCAATACCTTAGGTAAAATCTCTTCGTTAAGACATAAAATCTCGGGCTGGGAATATAGCTCAGTTGGTAAGAGTCTTGCCTTGCATGCACATGGCCCTGGGTTCAATCCTCAGCAACCCAACACAACACACACACACACACACACACATCACACACCACAGCCCACCAAAAAAAAAAAAAAAAAAAAAAACAACCAAAAACATAAAATCCAAAGTGTGAATCTGTAGATATCTTGGATTCCTATTATAATTTTTAGAAAACATTCTGTCGTACCCAATTTGCAGGAAAAAAAGTCTCACAAGCCACTCACGTAATAACCAATGAAGCCTTTATTCTGGCCGAGGGCCTCCAACTATGTACAGCACAAAGCAGGATATTAGAAAAACGGCGCCTGCTCATAGCAAGGGCAGGGTTTAATAAAGCAACAGGGTTAATACGCCCTCGGGCCCTCCAGGTGGAGACGGTTTAATGGGCCATCAAGGGTGGGTCAATGGGCCACCAGGTGGAGACAGTTTAAGTCCAGTTTAAGTCACCTTTGCTTATAACATGTCCTTTCAGGTTCTCTGGGGCTTGGCTCCTCACCTCTTCTTGGATAACATGCTGCTCTTGGACACCTGGGGCCTCAGCCAGGGTCTGGTTCGCAACCTCCCCATGAGTTCTCCTGTGGGGCAGTGTTAGAAAAAAATTGCTGAACATAGTTAACTTAGCCGGGAACACCATGTTAGTGAAATAAAAGGGTTTATTGGGGTGCCACGTGGGCAAGGGTAGGGGGGGTAGGGAAGGGATGGATGGGAGCAGGGGCAAGCAGGAACAGAGAGCAGGAACAGAGAGCGATTTTAGTCCGGGGCTGGCTATAAATAGAGTAGGGGTCATAAAAACCCCTTGGAGTGAGTCCTTGCCCTATCAGAGGTCAGGGGGGTAGTGGACAGGGCATTTGCTGGTCAGGTTTTCTGGTCACGCTGAGGATCTTGGGAGGTGTAGTAGTTTTTTAACAAAGCACCTGGGGAGGTGTGGCCTCCTCCCTGGGAGGTGCGGCCTCCTGCCTGGAATCCAACATTCCCCCCCTTTTTGTTTTCTTAGGAAGTGGGGCATCGTGTTTCGATCTGGCTGCTTCGAGCTGAAATGGGGCGACGTGGGGTAGTTTTGAGGAGGGGGGGGGAGATGTGGGCAGGCAGGTCAGGCTTGAGGGTGGAAAAAAAATTTCCAGGAGGCAGGCACTGAAAAAGATGGATCTCTGCAAGGAGTGAATTGAATGAAGGTTTCTTGAAGCCATAAATCGGTGAGGGTGTCAAACCAGGCTTTTGCAGAGGTCACCGGGGGAGTCAGCCGGAGAGCATGTAGAAATTGTGGGTCTTGCGAGTTTGCAGGTAACACTATTATGGAAGCAACAAAGGGAAAGAAGGTGAGATGGATTATTTTCCATGGGCCTGTGTTCCACCAGGTGGGACTTATGGTGAAGAGGCCAATGGAGAGTGTGAAGCACATCATAATGAGCGTCTGGTGGCAGCATAAGGGCAGGACTCAGCAGGGGTCTCTGGTTGGAAAGTCATTCATTGGTTTTTTTAACAGTTGATAGTCCCTGGGAAAAACTGGTTAAAGGTTCAAAACGAGAAAAACAGAAAAGATTATTTTGAGTCAGTATCAGGAACACAAGAGAAATGAATTTTTTTAGGGGACTGGTGGGAATGGGAGAGCAAGTATACTGAAGTAGTTGTCTTTCTGTGGATCTTCAGTTGGTTGATCAGCTGGTTTCAGTCTGGAAATATGAATCTAAGAAGTCAAATTTTCTGAGGTTTCACGAAGTTTAGCAGCTGTGGGTGTGCACAGCACAACGTGGAAAGGTCTTGTCCACTTTGGGACAAAGGAGATTGTTCCTGTGTCCTGGGGAGGGGAGAAATATACCCAAGAACCGGGTATTAATGGGAATGAAGCAGTGAGTCTACCTGGGTCAGGCAGAATGAAATCTTGGCACTTCCATATCTGATGTCTGATGAAGGATAAGAGAGGAGAAGAGAGATCTTTGGGTAAGGGTCCCTGAGTTGGGGAAACTCCAGGTGGAAGGGCTGGTCGCCCAAACATAACCTCAAAAAGGGGATAGTAAGGAGGGCTTTTTGGGGGAGGACTCTGAGCCTAAAGAGGGCGAGGGGAAGTAAGAGTTCTATTACTCTCTACCTTCCCTGAAGACATGGGGTGAATATGGGATGTAAAAAATGTCGAGGAATGTTAAGAAGAAGTAGATATATTCTGGGTAACTAGTGCAATGAGCACAACTGAATTGGGTTTGATCAGAGGAGGAAGAAAGCTTGGATATTAAAGAATCTTTGCCCATACTTTCGACCGTTAGTAGAAATTGAAAACAAATTTTCTAAGGGACTTTAGAGGGGTGAGATGGATTAAGAAGTTCCAACGACTAATACAATATTTTGAAAAGTGTCCTTTTCAAAATAAGTATTAGAGGGAGATCCAGGTCTGTGACTCGGTTGTCACTGGAGCCAGGCAGATGTGGGATATCATGAGAAGCTCAAGATATCGGAGGACTATGAGCCACCTTGCGCAAGGGTTTTCCGTGTCCTGTCCCGGACAGGAAAGAGAGAGAGACTCAAGTCCGGAGTAGGCCAAAGGGCTGGAAAGGAACCTCTGTGTCCGTCTCCAGCTGAGAGGCAAATGTTGCCGGAATGACACCAAATTTAATGATATTGCAGTCGAAAAGATGAGCGGAGGCTGAGTCAGGCGATTCCAGAAGGTTTATGCCCTTGGAATGGGATGGAAAAGTGAATGGAGATAGGAGAGGATTGATTGTATGGCAGGGAATGTGGGGGCCTGGGTAGTAGATTGGACTGAAGCCAGAAGAGAAGGAGAAGACAATGCTGCTTCAGCCTTCATGTTTCCCTGAACTATGGGAGAGTCTCCACTTTGTTGTGAAGGACAATGGGAGATCCCTATTAGTTTGGGCAGAAGAGAGGCTTGCAGGAGTTTAAGCCTGAAGCATCTCTATACAATCATGTTCTGGGGGCTCTGAGGAGACTGGGAGAAGGAAAACTGGGTGTAAAGAGGATCAGGACTGGAACGAGGTTGAGGAGCCGAGCGCGACAGGGCAGGAGAGTTTGAAGGCTTTTATACGTTAGTCTTTAAATGGTGAGGAGAGGCAATAGTGACATGAGCACCAAATTTAGCTTTTTAGATTTCTGTAGAAGTAAGTAAGCAGCGTCCAGAGCCCGAAGACAGGGGGCTTATCCACGAACGGTGGGGTCAAGCTGTTTAGAAAAGGTAGGCAAAGGTGGAGCCCTTGTATCGGCCTAGAACACTGAGAGCCAAACCCTTCATTTAATGGACATAAAGGGTGAATGGCTGAAGAAGGTCTGGGAGATGAAGAGCTGGGGCCTGTGACAGTGCCTGCTGCAGATGCTTAAACTCGGCCTGAATGCCTTCGGGGAGGAACTTTTCCTCAATCCCCTTAGCTGCCTCATATAAGGGCTTTACATAAAGAGAAAAATTGAGAATCCAGGCATGGAAATATTCTGCTAGGCCTAGGAAGAGAAGAATCTCTTCCTTTGTCTTGGGACATGGAAGGGCCTTGATGAGAGCCTCTCTGTCTACAGTAATGGCCCTCGACTGATGGGAAATCTGAACTCCTAGGTAAACCACCTGGGTCTGAGCAAGTTAGATGGGGAAACACGATACCCACGAGAGGAGAGAAAGTTTAAAAGAGTGCAAGATTACTCACAAGCTGTGGAAAGGAGGGACTGCAGAGAAGGTGATATTATAAGGGAATGGGTGGATCTGAGAAAACGTTTCTGCAGAAGATCTGAGATAGCTCCCTGTAGGGAGGGGCAATTCCTGAGATGGGTTACCTTGGCAACATGTTGGGGCAGGTTGTTAAGGGTGGATGAAGGGCTCTGAGGGAATCAGCATTTCAATCCCTCAGGGGACAGTTTCCCAACTTCCCAAAATTGGCTTTCAACCTGACTCGATTTACCTATATATGCTGACTGTCTATGAGATTCTGGCTTCACTTCCCTTCTAGCCTTAGGAACTCCTTACTACTGTAAGGGAGTGGGTCGATGACCGAATCTGGCTTCTTCAGGCTGAACGGGGGTGAAGTGATGGGGGCAGTAGTTTGGAGTTCCTTCTGTAGAAGTGAGGTCAGATTGAAGCCTGGGGAAGGTTGTAACGTCATCAGGGATGGAAGCTTCTATTAGAGAAACAAAAGACATGAGTACTGAATAAATGTTGCAGCATCTGAAACGTCAATGTATACCATGAAGATGATAATTCAAAGCTTTAGCATGTACAGAGTTATCAGGAATGTAAACACAACACTTCACTTAGGGCTGAAGTTACCTTTGCTTCTAAAATGTTCAGAAATGGTTGTGCATCTGTTTTAACTATTACTGGATGTCTAGGATGAAGTTTGTCAAACTGACTTCTGTTTTGACCATTGGTAAGAGTCAGCTGTTTCTGATGGGAATCTTGGGGAAACTTGAGAGCAGCTTTTGCGCTCGGTGCCTTCGGTAAGGATGGGTCCAGGTCTTGCTTGACCTTGTGGCTTCCCTTAGAAGCATTAGGGATGTTTCTCCCTTTTTTATGGACCCTCCTTTTAGCAAGAGCACTGATTGGCTTTTTCCTCTATCGGTCTCATTTATCTCTCTTATCGAGAGATCATGTGATCCAGAGATGCAAAGCTCTGTAGAGATGTTTCTTCCTCCCTCACAGGCAGACTCTGGGACAAGAACCAAATACTGGTCTTCTTGGCCATTTTTGATTAATTTAAAAGTTTTGATCTTAGCCATCCAGTAAGCTAATCTTAAATTGAGAACATTGGGCTTTAATTTTAATGTTTATAAACTTACAGTAGCCAGGGTCTGTGGTACCTATCTGTCTTGATGGTTTTTGAAGGTCAGGTGTTTAAGTTTTGAAGTTGATTTCTGTTAAAGAAAGGCTGAGAGCATTTAGCTGACAAAATATTACAATTACATTGATGTTTCCATAAATCAAGTTTAGCTCCTAAAGAGAGAACATGATATTCTGAAATAATTGTTGTTCAACCATAGCTATACAATCTTCAATTCCTTTTAAGATTACTTGCTCAAAAGAAACAAAATTAATAAACACCACATTATGGATAAATTAATGTTTTAAGAAATCTTTGTCTTCTTATCACATAGATAGTATATTACTATTTAACCTTAGGGGGGAAAAAAACTTTACATAGTTTTTGCTGATTGTTTCACACACTTATTCAACCAACTTACACAGGCCTTTACATCACTTACATAAACCCTCTTATTTACTTCACTATAAGACATTCTTATCTTTTTTTTTTTTTTTTTTTTTTTTTTTTGGTACCGGGGATTGAACTCAGGGGCACTCGACCACTGGGCCACATCCCCGGCCCTTTTTTGTATTTTTTATTAGAGACAGGGTCTCACTGAGTTACTAAGTGCCTCGCCATTGCTGAGGCTGGCTTTGAACTCGCGATCCTCCTGCCTCAGCCTCCCAAAGTGCTGGGATTACAGGCGTGCGCCACCGCGCCCGGCTAAGACATTCTTATCTTGAAACATTTCTTTTTCCTTCTATTGAGTATGGTTTCCACGCCTATAACTTTCTAATTTATTTCTCTCACGTGTTAACTCCTTTCTCTGTTCATCCTTTGAAACAATCCTTATAATAATTTTAATTTAGACAAATTATTTTATCTTAATAAAAATATTTTGTTATTTATAGTACTCTTAGCTGGAATAGAAACCTTTGAGCCTCTGCATACATAGCAATCTTTTATAAACCTTTGTATATAAAATTACACACATCTGACATTTAACAGTTAGTATTTTAACCTTGTAAATTAATTAGACGTTTAACAAACAAAGTTAGTTACAAATGAATAATCTCATGTGTCAACATATGAAACTGAACAGTATCAGTCATTTTCTTTGCTGAAGAGAAGTCCTGGAAAAAACTTGCGAATTAAGTTTGAAGTTTGAAGGTACCTTTATTTATTGCGCACTTTGGAAGGGGAAGCGAGGACCTAAAGAGGCAAAGGTGATTTTAGAAGGGGCTGAAAAAGAGCGGATTGATTGAATTTCCCATTCTGAATGGGAACTGAGGGGCTGTGTCTCACGTGAATGAGAAAGAGACAGAGAGCAGAGGACAGAGGGAGTAAATGGTGAAGGATAAGGCCAGCTGCGCTAAGCCAGTGCCTGCTTGGAACGGAATGGCGGGGTCTGGTTCACCGGAGCCAGATTGACTTAAGGGGAGGATTTAGGGAGAACCCAGCAGGTGGCTCTGGGAGGCTGGGGGGAGGGTAGAGTTTCGCGGTTGCCGCTGGTGCTGCTATAAGGCAGGGCAAGGGCTGGCCCGCCGGGCTTGGAAGGCAGTCGGAGGGAATCGCGTGGGTTGGGATAGAAGACGGCGGAGACAGACTTGGGCGGAAGAACACGGCGAATCTGAGGAAGGGGGAGGGAGCTAAGTAGCAGAACCGGTTGATCGGAGTGGGGGAAAGAGGCTGGCTGTGAGGCTGAGAAGTTGTGATGTTGAAACAAAGGAAAAGTGCACCCATGTTGTCGGCTGCGGGGGGGATTTGGCCTGCGCGTGAAGAGGGTGGAACGGGTTGTCGGGTGCCAGATGTAAGAAGCAGAGGGCTGCGGGGGGGATTTGGCCTGCGCCTATCAGAGGGTGGAACGGGTTGTTGGGTGCCAGATGTAAGAGAGCAGAGGGCTGCAGCGATGGTTGCCATTCGCTGGTGGGGAGAGGGGGGAAGCGCGCAGAGTTAAGGATGGACTGGAGCCCGAGAAATTTTGCATTTTGAATAAAGAATTGCCTGCTTTTTCGAACGGGTCAGGGGAGGACTGAACGCGGGGGGACAGAGTATCAGGCGGGTCTGGGAGGGACGGTACGGGAACGGCTGGGGCCGGGAGTAATTCTCTCCCAGCGCCGCTGCGGGAGCCATTGGGGACGAAATAAGGAATGTGTGGCGGAAGCGGCAGCAGCAGCGGCAGCAGCAGCGGTGGCTGTGGCTGCGGCAGCAGCGAGGGGAGGGGGAAGGGCGCGGGCCTACCACGCGGCCCAGACTTGTTGACCTGGAGTGGACCAGGACGGACGCCTGCGGGAGTGGGACATGCGTGGGAGCGAACGGAGGGGCAGGCGCGGCCAGAGAAGCGCGTGAACTCGCGGGGGGTCAGAGTGGACTGGAGGGCAAGCAGAGAGGTGTAAAGAGGCGCTGGGGGGGGGGGGGTGCAAATGGAGAAGCGCGCGGGCTGGTTAAAAGCCCTAGAACTGGAGGGAGGCTTACCGACCAATGAAAAGCTGTTACCAGGAAACTTTGTTACTTGCTGCTCTGGGGCGGAGGGGCGGAGAATGGGTGAAAAGGTGTTCCCGGAAAATTTTGTTCTTTGATTAGAGATGCGCTTCTCCTTCCCGGCCAACACACCAAAATGTTAGAAAAATTGCTGAACATAGTTAACTTAGCCGGGAACACCATGTTAATGAAATAAAAGGGTTTATTGGGGTGCTACGTGGGCAAGGGTAGGGGGAGGGTAGGGAAGGGATGGATGGGAGCAGGGGCAAGCAGGAACAGAGAGCAGGAACAGAGAGCAATTTTAGTCCGGGGCTGGCTTTAAATAGAGTAGGGGTCATAAAACCCCCTTGGAGTGAGTCCTTGCCCTATCAGAGGTGGGGGGGTAGTGGACAGGGCATTTGCTGGTCAGGTTTTCTGGTCACGCTGAGGATCTTGGGAGGTGTAGTTTTTAACAAAGCACCTGGGGAGGTGTGGCCTCCTGCCTGGGAGGCGCGGCCTCCTGCCTGGAATCCAACAGGGCAGCCCCCAGAGCAGCAGTGCACACAGTGACTCCCTGTCCCCAGCAGTAAGGCTTCCAGAAAATTCCCTGCCCATTTTGTGAATCTAGCACCTGATATAAAATTTCTAATCACAGACACCAAATTCTCCCTCCTAGGAGATCTGAAACAGCATGCCTTGCTCTTTGTTAAAACTTTTATTTTCAATGGAAAGCCCTTGCCAAACGTTGGCCGTGGTTCGCTTTGTCTGATCCAGCTTTTTTATCTCTTCTCAACCAGACAAATGCAAAATGCTTCACTTGCTGGATGACCAGGCAATCCACTTCCAAGACCTGCTTGGACACAATGCTCCTGTGTTGTAGGTCAGACTCCAACACAGGATCAGCATGCAGTGTTTTTTTTTTTTTTTTTTTATTATTTCTCTCAGCCTTTTTATACATTTCCAGACAAAGAAGGCAATCAGCCATCAGCAAACATTTACAGACAATGAAGGTAAATAGCCAGTAGCAATGACTAACGCAAATTTGCAAATCAGCAATCAGCCAGATAAACTTTCCCTAAAGATATCTTAAATTAGTTAGGGCTAGAACACTTTGAACTCCTCTTCTTTTCAATATAGAAGAGCCATACTTCTGATTCTCTCAGGTTCTGGCAGGAGACTGTGACTGTGACATTCCTCAACAAAGACCTTACAATTTCAAAAAGAGTTTAGATCACTGGATTCCAAGAGTGTCAATGGTTCTCCTCTAAGTGTTCAGACACCAAACCCACAGAGCATGTAATGCCTGGATTTAAATGTAAAGTGGCAGATTTACAGAACACAAACATCACTTAGCAAGTGAGCGCTCTGACAGATGCATATTTGAATCTGTTTGTCAAACTGTGCATTTTTGGCTTGTTTGCAGTCTAAGGTGTTGGTTGGTAAATTTTATACCCCCAGCATGAATGAAGAGCCTGGCCCATATTTATCATCAAGGCACAATGAGGTAAAAAAAAAAAAAATCCAAAAATTATAAAACTCTAATCCTCTCTTATTTCAGGTAATACTTGGTATGCTTACTATTTCTGTTTGCCATGTCCCCCAGAGACCTGGGTATGTTCAAGATGGCCCCAGGGAAAAGGGAGAAAGAAAGGCTGCTGGGACTGCCTCTGCCCTGAGCCATCATGAAAAAGGGTCAAGGTCAGAGGCTGGCAGGGGAGAGATGGGGGAGAATTCCACAGGCAGAGCAGTCTACCCAGGAGGCTCTATCAGGCAGAGTTGTGCACACTGGGATCAACTGTCTCCTTCATGCATTTCTCTTAGGAAACTGAATGTGGTGGTAGAAAATTGAAGAGAGTTCAAATTGAAAGAAAGTTTGTGCCCAACTCTGAGCACAAGCTTTCTTGTTTGCATTCATTCATTCATTCATTGTATTTATTGAGCAACTGTGGTCCTAAGTATACCATTGTAGATTCTGATGTTCCAGCAGAGAATGAGCCAAACAATTCCCTGCCCTCCTACTTTCTAATGGGGAGGCAGAACATACCAGATAATTTTAATTTGTGATAACTGTTATGAAGGGGTACAGGTCACATTACATAAGATGGTCACAGAAAGCCTCTCTGAGGAGGGTGGTTGTTGTGGTTTGGGTGTGAGGTGTCCTCCAAAAGCTCACATGTGAGATAATGCAAAAAGTTTCAGAGAAGAAATGATTGGATTACAAGAGCCTTAACTCAATCAGTGAATTAGTCACCTGATGTGATTAATTGAATGGTAACTGAAGGCAGGTGGGGTGTGGCTGGAGGAAGTAGTGTATTGGGGGCATGGCTATGGGGTATATATTTTGTATCTGGAGTGTGAAGTCTCTCTCTCTTGCTGCTTCCTGAGTACCATGTAAGCTGCTTCCCTCTGCCGTACTCTCCTGCCATGATTTTCAGCCTCACCTGGAGGCTCAAGGAATGGTGCTGGCCTCTTGTGGACTAAGACCTCTGAAACCGTGAGCCCTCAAATAAACTTTTTCTCCTCTACAGTTGTTCTGGTCAGATCCTTGTAGTCACAGCAGTGGAAAAAGCTAAGACAGTGGTGCTTTTGCTAAGAACCAAGGGACAAAAGGGAGGGCCTTGCTGTCCCAGGATCTAGGAAGGAGAGTTCTAAGCAGAGTGAAAACAAGGCTCTGGATAGAGTAACGTGTGGGCATGTGAGGAAACAAAAAGGCTGGACCCTGGTAAGTCAGAGTAGATGGGACAAGGTGAGCATAAAACAGAGGCCTTAGCAGATCGTGGCAAGGGGTTGGTCTTTATTCTTGCTACAGTGAAAGTGGAGAGGGCTTTGGGTTGAGCTTCATGGGAGTTCTACAACCTGATAAAGTCATTTCACATCCAGGGTCATCTTTTTCAGTTCACAAAAACAGATAAGATTATAATTCTAAACATTTTGATCATGTTACCTATCAGGGTCACAGCTCCTGCTAAGGATGCTTCTCTTCCCATTGACCTGCTTATGGTGTATCAATTGGGATGAAAGAACACACATTTGTCATGAACTGCCCACTCCAATATCTAATGGGACCAGTGGGCTGTGCTGTTTGTCAAATATCTAAGGACCTGTTATCTAGCAGGGATAGACTAGGGAGCAGGACAGATGCAGTCCTGGCTGCCACGAAGCGTATGTTCCACCAAAAGACTGACAACTAAATGCAGGCAAAATGAACTATTGTGATATGGTGGGGAGAGCACAGTGCTTTGGAAACACAGAGCAGCACAGTCAAGTAACCTGGAAGAAGGCCCCTGGAGTAAGTGATGCTTAAGCTGAGCTGAAGATTAAATAGGAAAAGGCCCATTATCAAGGAAGAGGGGAAGTTTTCCAGATGGAAGGAATGGCTCCCACTGGATGACAGAGGGTACCTGGTATATTTACACAGTGAAATAATTTCATTGTGGTGGGAGGCAGAGTGCAAGCTTGAGAGGTGAGAAATGAGGCTAGGAATTAAAATGTGCCCAGGGACCAAGTCAAAAGGTTAGATCCTGAGATGTCCTGTCAGGATGTTCAACTAACTGTATCCTATCATGAGAACAATGGGGAATCTCTGAAGGGTATGGAAAATGAATTGGGAGTAGGGTGGATGGTGCTTGGAAAAGACATTAGAAGGTATATTACTAATTGAGAGAGAGATGACAGCCATTTGATCAAGACATTTGCCATGGGATGAAGCAAAGTAGGCGGATTACCTGTCTATTTAGCCATGGCTTAAACAGATAACCTGGAGCCAACTTTCTAAGAAAACTGAGCAACAAAATTACATGAAATGAAATTGATGCAGAGAAAAGTTGAAGAGGCCATGATGGTTGATGTAAACCAAATTTTATAAAGAAGCAATTCCATGAATATGTAAATGTTATAGGCAAGACAAAAGCTATGTAGCATACTGTATGGGGAAAAAGAGTAGCAAGAAGAAAAAGACCATGTGGCCCATGAAAGAGGAAAGGAGGGGTCAGTGGCAGTTTCTAGAAATGGGCCTGGTTTCTGGCAAGTTTGGTTCCCATAAAGTTTGTGTATTCAATTCATGAATTCCCTTGATCCCTGTCTCCAGTTTTGCCCCACATGAAGTGGCCTCTCCCATCCATGTACAAGCTAACTTGATTTTTTTTTTCTTGCAATGTAAAAAATCTGAATGGAGCAGTAATTATTTTATATAAAATAATTCTTCAAGAAGTTAATAAAACAATGCAAATTAAGATTGTTAAAATATTTTTTGTATTTTATTTAGAGACAGGGTATCACTGAGTTGTTTAGCACCTCGCTTTTTGCTGAGGCTGGCTTTGAACTTGGGATTCTCCTGTCTCAGCCTCCCAAGCTGCTGGGATTAGAGGTGTGTGCCACCATGCCCAACTAAGATAGTTAAAATGAGAAATATAACTTATGAGTGATCACAGGTGAACATGTGTATGGATGAACTGCTTTGCAATGTGGTAAGCCCAATGATGATCAAAAAGAGCCTTGGAGAATGAAACCACCATTTGACCCAGTTATCCCACTCCTCGGTATATACCCAAAGGACTTAAAATCAGCATACTACAGTGACCCAGCCACATCAATGTTTATACCCTGCTCAATTCACAATAGCCAAGCTATGGAACCAACCTAGGTGCCCTTCAACAGATGAATGGATAAAGAAAATGTGGTGTATATACACAATGAAATATTACTCAGCCATAAGGAAGAATGAAATTATGACATTTGCTGGTAAATGGATGGAACTGGAGGGTATCATGCTAAGTAAAATAAGCCAATCCCCAAAACCAAAGGCCAAATATTCTCTCTGATATGCAGATGTTAACACACAATAAGTGGGGGGAGGGAAGAATAGAATTTCTTTGGATTAGACAAAGATGAATGAAGGGAAGGGAGGGAAAATGGAAACAGGAAGGGCAGTAGAATGAATTGGACATAACTTTCCTATATTCATATATGAATACACGACCAGTGTAACTCCACATCATGTACAACCACAAGAATGGGATCCTAATTAGAATAAGTTATACTCCATGTATGTATAATATGTCAAAGCACCCTCGCTATCATGAATATCTAAAAAGAACAAAAAAATGCCTTGGGAACATGGATTCAGAACAAGAAGTATTGGTCATGATGCTTCATGAATCCATCTCGCTCCAACTTTTTTCCTCTGGGGGTGAGGCTGAACCACAAGAACCACTTCTGAGGCAGGAGGGTACAAACCCAGAAGCAGTTCCCAAAGAAGCCTAAGGCAAAAGAACCAAGGTGGAAAACTGACTCTTGCCTTGGAAGTACTCCAGTATATTCTTGAGCAGTTGCGTCAAAGAGCAAAGGGGAGGGAAGTAAAAGGTTGATGGAAACCTTGGATGGTCAAGGATGTTGGATGTTAGGGGGACAGAGAAGAGTGGGGGGGACTCAAGGAAGGGACACTGGTTGGGAATTCTTACAAGAGAATTGAGCAACATACCCACCATGTCCCAGGCCTTGTGTGGGGCAATAAAACAAAGAGGGTCTGCTCCATGTTCCTCAGGACTTATAGCCCACTGAGAAATACAGACACACACACAGTGTTGAAAGATGAACTTTGGCACATTCAGTTTTTAAAAGGTTTATATAAGAAGCCAGAGATGGATGAATTGGGCAGCTCCAAACCAGCAGAAGCTTGGGGTTCCGCCAAAGGAGCAAGAAAGAGAAGCTTCTTATAAAGTAAATGAGGAAGCAGAACAAATACATTATTTGATTGGTTCAAGCTTGAGTGATGCCTTTTTTGAACTACCCCTGTGGGAAGTTTAAGAAAAAATAACCTGGGCAGGATATAAAATCAACATATAAAAATCAATAGCTGAGCTGGGTGCGGTGGCGCACGCCTGTAATCCCAGCACTTTGGGAGGCTGAGGCAGGAGGATCGCGAGTTCAAAGCCAGCCTCAGCATGGCGAGGCACTTAGCAACTCAGTGAGACCCTGTCTCTAATAAAATACAAAAAAAAAGGGGGGGGGGCTGGGGATGTGGCCCAGTGGTCGAAGTGCCCCTGAGTTCAATCCCTGGTACAAAAAAAAAAAAAAAAAAAAAAAAATAGCTTTCCAATATATATCCTATGAACATATATAATGAATCTGCTAAAAAATAAACCCGGGGGAAATTCCTTTGAGAATAGCCAAAAAAAAAAAAAAAAAAAAAAAAGAAAAAAAGAAAAAAAAAAAGACTTTAGGAATAAATCTAACCAAGGAGGTCAAAGACCTTTATAATGAAATTTATAGAATACCAAAGAAAGAAATTGAAGAAGACACTAAAAGATGGAAAAATCTCCCAGGTTCTTGAATAGGCAGAATTAATGGTCATATTGGGGCTGTGGTGGTGGCTCAGAAGTAGAGTGCTCACCTAGCATGTATGAGGCACTGGGTTCAATCCTCAGCACCACATAAAAATAAAAAAAAGATATTGTGTCCACCTATAACTAAAAATAAATATATTTTTTAAAATGGCCATATTGCCAAAAGTAAACTATAGATTTAATGCAATTTCCACCAAAATTCCAATGACATTGTTTATAAGGCTAGAAAAAAACAGTTGTAAAATTTACATTGAAGAATAAAATACTCAGAATGGCCAAAGAGAGAGATAAAGAAGAGAAAAGGAGAGAGTGAGGATGGGGGAGCACTGTGGGATGCATCATAATATTTAATTTCAAATAATACTTCAGAGCTATATTAACAGAAACAGTGTGGTTCTCGCTGGACATGAGGTGCATGCCTGTAATCCCTGGTACTTGGGAGTCTCAGACAGGAGGATTACAGCTGAGGCCAGCTCTGACAATTTAAGTAGAATCTGTCTCAAGATAAAATTTGAAAAGGGCTGGGGATGTAGCTCAGAGGTAGGGTGTTTCTGGGCTCAGTCCCCAGTACTATAAAAACAATAAACAAAATCCCCAGCATGATATTAGCATAGAAACAGAGACACAGACAATGGAATATAATAGAAGACACAGAGACAAATGCACACATCTAGAGTCATCAGATCTTTGACAAAGACACCAAAAACATACATTGGAGAAAAGAGCCATTTTAAGCAAATGATGTTGGGAACACTGGAGATCCATATGTAGAAGAATGAAACTAGAATCCTCTCTCTCACCCACATAAAAATCAACTCAAAATCAAAGACCTAAGAATTAGACCAGAAACTATGCAACTGCTAGAAAACATAGAGTCAACACTCCAACAAATAGATACAGGCAACAACTTCCTCACCAGGACTGCCAAAGCTCAAACAACAATACCAAGAGTTAATAAATGAGACAGCATCAAATTAAACTTCTGTGCAAAAAAAAAAAAAAAAAAAAAAAAAAAAAGAAGTGAAAAGAGAAGCTACAGAATGGGGGAAAATCTTTGCTACTACTATTTTGACAGAGGATTATTAACCAACTCAAAAATAAATAACATAATTAATAAATGGGCAAATGAACTAAAGGAAACTTCTCAAAAGAAATACAAATGGCTAGCAAATATATGAAAAAAATGTTCAATATCTTTGGCAATCAGGGAAATGCAAATCAGAACTACACTGAGATTTCATCTCACTCCAGTTAGAAGGGCAATCATCAAGAATATAAATAACATAAATGCTGATGAGGTTGTGGGGGGAAAGGAACATTTATATACTGTTGGTACAACTGTAAATTAGTACAACCACTTCAGATACAGTATGGAGACTAGGAATGGGACCACAATATGATCCAGCTATACCATGCCTTAGTATTTATCCAAAAGACCTAAAGTCAGCATACCATAGTCATAAATGCATACCTATGTTCATAGCAGTACAATTCACAATGGCCAAATTATGGAACCAGCCTACATGACCATCAACAAATGAATGGATAAAGAAAATGTGGTGTATATATATACACAGTGGAATATTACTCAGCCACAAGGAGGAGAGGAAATATGGTATTTGTAGGAAAATGGATGGAGCTTGACAGCATTATGTTAGGTGGAATAAGCCAGACTCCAAAAGTCAAGGTCACATGTTTCCTCTCAAATGTGGAAGCCAGAGAGAAAAAAAAGTGAGGGGGAGAGGGAGAGTGTGTGTTATCTTATCAAAATAGAAGGGAGACCTGTAGAGTAGAAGAAGGGAACCAGGGGGAGGGAGAAGGGGAGGGAAGGGGAGATACTAGGGAATGAAATTGACCAAATTTTGTTATGTGTATGTATGAACATGTAACAAGGAAGCCCACTATTGTTTACAATTATAATGCACCAACAAAAAGAATAATATATATATATATATATATATATATATATATATATATATATGATTTTTTGGTGCTAGAGATTGAACCCAGGGCCTCACGCATGCTAAGCACATGCTCTACCACTAAGTTATACCTCCACCCCTCATTGAAAAAATTTTAAGCAAGGGAGTAACACAATCATGTGTGGTGGAGGCCCTAAAGGGGTATAGGGACAGAAAAGAAGAGAGAAACCAATTAAGGACACATTGCAACAGGCCAGGAAAGCAATGATGTAGGTCTAAAGCATGTAGTGGGAAATCAAAAGGAGTAGATGATTTGAGAAACATTTAATAGATAAAATAACAAAGACTGGTCAACTGATTGAGTTTAGGAGGACAGAGAGGGAGAAATTGAGGGGATGGGGAAAGAGTTGGATGATTAGATTGGGTGGTGGAGATTGGGTGGAGGCATTGTCATTAATTTAGGTAAGAAATTCAAGAGAACTGGTCTTGAAAGTAATGGAAAGTTCAGCTGTTGGGTTTGAGAAACACAACCTGTAGTCCCATTTATGGAAAAAAAAGAAAACTCTGTAAACCGCAATTACTGGCAAGACTCTGTGTGTGTGTGTGTGTGTGTGTGTGTGTGTGTGTGTGTGTGTAAGGAAATCAGATCTAAGATCATGGGAGGTGAGTGATTGTCAGTGTTGGTCTTTTTTTTTTTTTTTTTTTTTACAAACTGTTTTATTAAACATGCTATACCGGGGCTGAGGGTATAGATAGATTAGTGGTAGAATGCACATGTGCTTTGCATGCTCAAGGACCTGGGTTCAATCCCCAGAGCCAACAAAAACAAACAATGCTGACTGTGACCTACAAAACTGATTTCCTTTCCCACTGCAGGTCAGAACTAGACATGAAAATCTACTTTTCAGCTGGGTGTGGTAGCAAATGCCTATAAGCCCAGCTACTCATGAAACTGAGGCAGAAGGATTGCAAGTTTGAGGTTAGACAAGAAATCCCCAGGACCACAAAAAGGGGGGGGAAAAAAGTAAGTGAGCCAGGGGTTGTGGAGCACACCTATAATTCCAGCAACTCAGGAGGCTGAGGCAGTCAGGGTCAGTCAGGGTCAAAGGCTACTCAGGGTCAAAGTGAGACCCCCATCTCAAAAAATATAGTGGTCCTGAGTTTGAGCCCCAATACTCAAAAAGTAAACACAACAAACAAACAAAAATAGAAGAAAAATGCTTTTCTATATTATAGAGACCACCTTTGAAAAGCTGCTGCCTACTATGCTGAAGGCCCTGGGTTCAATTCCTGGCACTGCAAAAAAACATGTCTATAGAGTGCCAAATCTGTATTGGGTCAAATGTAAAGAGTTTATCACTGTGAGGTGGCCTGGTGGCACACACCTGTCATCCCAGCAGGCGAGGAAGCTGGAGCAGGAGGATCACAAGTTCCAGGTTAGCTTTAGCAACTTAGCAAGGCCCTATCTCAAAATAAAATAAAAAGACCCAAGGATATAGATGTAGCTCAGTGGTAAAAGCACCAATGGGTTCCAATCACCAATGGAAAAAAAAAAAAAAAGTGTATTTGATCACTTAAATTTGTCCATCTTGAATATTTCCTGAAACCCAAATGTGGACCTCACAGATTCAACCAGCCTGGTGTGGGGGTGTGCACTGAGGTCCCAGCTCCTGGGGAGGCTGAGAGGCGTGAGGTTCTCCAGAGCCTGCGAATGTGGACCCAGCTTGAGCAACACGGTGTGACCCCCATCCCTAAAAATAAACAATTTGAACTGTAAATGTGGATGCTTAGGGCTGGGGTTGTGGCTCAGTGGTAAAGCGCTCGCCTAGCACACACGAGGCTCTGGTTCGATCCTCAGCACCACATAAAAATAAGTAAATAAAATAAAAGTATTGGGTCCAACTACAACTAAAAAATAAATGTTAAAGAAAATGTGGATGTTGCTGGGCGCGGTGGTGCACGCCTGTAATACCAGCACTTGGGAGGCTAGGGCAGGAGGATCGCTAGTTCAAAGCCAGCCTCAGCAATGGGGAGGCACTTAGCAACTCAGTGAGACCCTGTCTCTAAATAAAATACAAAAAAGGGCTGGGTATGTGGCCCAGTGGTCGAGTGCCCCTGAGTTCAATCCCCGGTACCAAAAAAAAAAAGAAGAAAAAAGGGGGGGATGCTTATTTGGGGAGAAGAAAATGGAAGGAAAAAATGGAGAGGGCCAGGACTCCCCCTGCCCAGCCCACAAAGGGTTGGCTCCTGTTTACCCAGCTGGTAGAGGCCCCAGCGGGGGTCCCTGGGAGGCCTAGGAGGCCTGTCCTCCAGCTGGTGCCCCACTGCGCAGGTCTTAGGACCCCTTCAAGACCCCTCCCCTCCAAAGAGGTGGCTCAGGGTGGGGCCTGGCCTCGTGGGATAGGCAGCGTGGTTCCCGCTACATCTCCTTTATGTCTCTGCTCTTTCATCTTTTAAACAAACACGGAGGTGGCTGTGAGGGAGGGGACCCAACCCCAGAGCTGGTCCGGAAGGGCCGGCGGGCAGCACAGGACCTGGGACCAAAACACCGGGATCTTTTGAGTCCAAGCTCCAGCAAATCCCACACCCTCTCTGAGCGTCCGAGTTCCAGTCTGCTGACCAAGGGCAGCGGCCACCCTGCTCTTGCCAGGGTCCTTGAAAAACTCAAGTGCAGCAAGCAACATGGAAAAGCTTTGTGGATTCAAAATGCAGTATGGCTGGTGACTGAGCCTGTGACTGATGTAAGGGGAAGTGTCTGTCTGGAGAAGCGTGTTCAGCTCACTGGGGCCGGGGAAAAGCGCCGGCCAGGAGTCCAAAGAGACAGGGAATGGCGTGGCTTTACCACGTGGCCCTGGGCACGTCTCCACCTCCCTTCCCTTGGAAACCCTCTTCCCTTCTATTGAAATGAGGTGGTACAGTGGCTCACGATGGCAGATTATTCATCCAGCCAGCATTTACTGAGCACCTACTACGCACAGGGCCTGGGCTGTGCTGGTGTGCGGCTTCTGTCCTTCACACCAGGAGAGGGTGTGGGGCTCAGACTCCTGTAGCACTGGACATAAGGAGTCCAGCAGCTCACTTTGCAAATGGGAAAAACAAAACCTTAAAGAGTAAAACAGCAAAAGGACTTTGTAGGATATCAGAGGTGGGGTGCTCCTGTTGCCCCCATCTCCTGAATCCGGGGCAGACTCTGGAAGTCCATCCTCACACGCTTCCCCCCAAGCCAGGTGCCCCTCAGGATCCTTCTCAACACAACTCTCCAGCAGCCACCCATCAACTGATTGGAGTTGGGGGGCAAGATGAAACTATGTGCGTGCCACCCAGAAAGCCAGCGTGGGCTTACCCAGGGTGCTGTGACCAGAGCAATCAAGACTGTCACTCAGGCCCATGTTTCTCTCCCCCTCTGCCCTCCACGTTCCTGGACCAGGCTCTTAGGGAGCCCCAGGACATGCCCAGCGTTGTCTGAGACTCACAGATGAACGAGGCCTAGTTATTCTCCAGAGGAGGAGAAAGACCAGCAGGAAGGACAGGCAGGGGAGAGAGGATGAAGAGACTACTGGTGACAGTCAGTTCCCTGTGGGGACTCAGAGGAGAAAGCCCCTTACTCCAGAGGATCAGGGTTGTGGTCACAGAAGGCCTCCCGAGAAGGGGACATTGGAATCATCACTCATCAGCAAACAAGTGACACCACGGATGCACCTGGCTTCTCAGGGGGATGTGGCATCTGTGGCCTAAGAGATCAGGAGCAGGCGTCATAGCCCAGGCCACCAACCTCGAGGAATGGGGATTTGCAGTGTGGAGAATGGGCAGAGATGGCACGGGGGGGCCAGGGAGGACTCCCAGGCTGGCTTTCCTTGCTGGGCTGAAACCCCGCTCAGGCCTCGGTGAGATCACCGCTGCACCCCGCCCTCCGCAGGAGACCGCAGCCATTTAACACGGGCCTTCCCTTGCCAGCCGGGGCACCCTGACAGGACAGGGCCTGGGGCTGTTCTGATATTAGCCGGGACTTGAACCTGGCCCTAGCGCCTGACTAGCTCGCCAAGGTCCTTAGTAATCCGGGCGCAGTGGCACACGCCTGTGATCCCGGCAGCTTGGGAGGCTGAGGTAGGAGGATCAGAAGTTCAAAGAAGCCAGCCTCAGCAACTTAGCAAGGTCCTAAGCAATTTAGCAAGATCCTGTCTACAAATAAAATATAAAAAGGGTTGGGGATGTGGCTCAGCGGTTAGGCATCTCTGGGCTCAATTCCTGGTACCAAAAAAGGCACTTAGTAAATCTTGGACGGATGATGGATGGAAGGACGGAGGGATGAGTGGATAGAATGCCACCTCTCTGAGCACGTTTTCTCTTTTGCAAAATGAGGGAAACAGGGCCAACCTCACAGGGATGCTTATGTAAGGATTAAATAAGGTGACGTTGCTAAAGCACCCAGCACAGTGTCTGGCATTCAAAAAAATATTTTTATTGAAGGAGTAATGATGGAAACTTAAACACAAGTGTAAAGACACTCTCAGCTGGCAGCTCCTGCCAGGATGCTGGAGAGGGGAGAGCCTGGGACACGAGGGCGAGAAGCTAAACCCATGGCCCCATCAGGGTGGGCAGGCCATGGAGGGAGGGAGCGCCCACACCCCCTGAGCAGACGTACCCACCTGGCACTTCCCACATGCCCACTCCTGATCCCCACGGCAACCTCACATCAAGTGCTGTTGCTGTTCCCTGTCACCAGGTGTGAAGCTCACACATAGGTGTGCTCAAGGTCACAGCCAGGAGCTGGTCTGACTCCCAAGGCCACTCTCTTAACTGTTTGAGGAGCTCACAGTCTGATGGAGGAAACTAGGGAGCAGCTACCAAGGGCAGGTGTGCAACTGTCCCCAGCCAGGTGCCTGCCACAGTGCAGGTTCTGCCAGTGCCTGCGGAGTGGATGGAGGGATGGAGGGATGGTGGGTGGATGAAGGGATGGAAGGAAGGATGGGTGGAAGGAACATGGGAGGAAGGATGGATGGATGGATTGGAAGAAGGAAGAATGGATGGAAGGAGAGATGGATGGATTGATGGATGGAAGGAAGGAAGGATGGATGGCTGGATTAAGGGATGAAGGGATGGACGTATGGACAGATGGAGGGATGGGTGGGTGGATGAAGGGATGGATGGAAGGAAGGATGGGTGGAAGGAACATGGGTGGAAGGATGGATGGATGGAAGCATGTAAGCTACCTGGTACCGAAAACCGGGAGGAAATCTCGGAGGCAGAGTAAAGTTATTACTACTTTTACTTCTACTTTCTTAGAGCTTTGAGAGGGAAAGAAAGATTTTTAGAGAGAAAGATTAAAGAGAGCTTTTCTTCTTGTCTTCTTAGCTTAGCTTAAAGAAAGATAGAGCTTAGCTTAGAGAAAGATTAGAGCTTCTTTCTTCTCTCTTCTTTCTTCCTTCTTCTTTCTTCTGTCTTCTGTCTTCCTCGGGAGCCTCGGCCTAACTCTGACCAGCCCTCGGGAGCCTCGGCCTAACTCTGACCAGCCATTACTTCTTCTATCTGGTTTCTCTTCTGTCTTCTATCTGGTTGCTCTTCTGTAACCGCTCTGCCTACGTTCTGGCCGCTCTGATTCTTCTGACCGACCAAGTGACTGCCCGGACTGACTGAATTCTCCGTTCTCCTAACTCGGACCGCTTTCACCCGGTTATATACCTTCAGCTTTGCGGGTGCCTACAGGTGCGTCACATACATATCAGGTGGAACTTATGGCTTCCAGCTAGCTGCAACAGCCCTTCCTGATTAGGGCTCCTTCAGAAGCATGGGTGGAAGGATGGATGTATTGATGGATGGGAGGAAGGATGAATGGATGAAGGGATAAAGGGATGGACGGATGGACAGATGGATGGATGGGTGGATGAATGAAGGGATGGATGGAAGGAAGGACGGGTGAAAGAATGGATGGAAAGAAAGTATGGATGATGAAGGGATGGATGGATGGACACAGATTGATGGGTGGGTGAATGACTGAAGGGATGGATGGGTGAATGGATGGAAGGAAGGAAGGATGGATGGTTGAGGGGATGGATGGATGGACAGATGGATGGGTGGATGAATGGGGGATGGATGGATGGAAGGAAAGGAAGTAAGTATAGATGGAAGGAAGGATGGACAGATGGAGGGAGAGAGGGATGGAGGGGTGGAGGGTTGAAGGGATGGATGGGTGGATGAAGGGATGGATGGACTGTGGTGGATGATGTATACACCAGTCTCTAGTTCAGCTCTGGGCCTGGTCTGGAGGGTTTGTGCCTCCAGCACCTCAGAGGCTTCTCAGTAGTTGTCTCGGTCAGTTTCTGAAGCTTGCTTAGGCCACATGCTTTGCTGTCCTTTCCTGTCACCTCCCATCAATGGTCTCGTGGTTCCTGTTTCTTAGCCAGAGCCACTGCCACCCTCTTAGTCCCTGGAGAGCCTGAGGGAGCCTGGGGGTGCAGAGGGCCGGGTAATAAGGAGACCAGCTTAACAAGGCGGGCACCCTGCCCGCTCTGCCGTGGTCACCTCTGTGTCAGGGACAGTTACTTCTCCCTCTGCGCCTTCTCGTCCTCGTCAGCACAAGGGGAACACCTGGCCCTCGGGTCAGGAGGTGGAGGACACACGCGCGGCATGCCTCGGTCACGGAAGCAGAAGCAGGTTGTTCTGGAGAACTGAGGTTGGCGGTGCTCAGGAGCAGGCGGGTCTCGAACGCGGAGGCCGCGGTGAGAGGTGACTCGCGGCCCGCGCCCTGCTGGCCTCAGCGTCGCTTCTGTGCTACCGTCACAAGCTGGGAGTGTCCACCCTTGGTCTCCAGGTGAAGGCCGGCTGCGTCCGGGAGGCCCTGTGTCACTGCACGGGCGGGAGCTGACCTCTGGCCCCTCTCAGCTGGAGCTGGGTTCAGAGGAACGCGCCAGGCTGGGGCAGGGGGCGCTGGGGCCGGGCGAGAGCTGAGGCCTCCAGCTGGCACTTGGCCTCGGAGGCTGTGGGAGCGCATGCCTGTGGCTAGGGGAGGGGCCGCAGGAGGACCCTAAAAATGGAGCAAGCAGCTGCCGGGAGCGACTTCCTTGCCTGTTTCAACCCTTTGCCAAGGCGCAGCCCCGCAGGGCTCCTGCCAGCCCCGCGCACCTGTCCCAGCAGCCTCGTCCCGGCCTCTCAGTGGGCAGCCTGCGCTGATGGCCAGCCCTGGGGAGAGGCCGTGGGCTCAGGGGGCCACCCCAGGCAGCTCGCCGCCCTCGCAGGGCCACACAGCGGCCACGCCTCCCCTCACAGGGAAGACCTCACTGAACCCAGCACCTCTCTGTGCCCTTGGTCCCCGCACTGTCCATCCACTGCCATCCCAGCATGGCCTCCTTGCTGGCCTCCCTGTTCCCCCGTAGCACCTGGGGCACCCAATCGAGTCACAGGTCCCTTCCCGGCCCTGTCTGGAGCCTGTGGTTCCCATCACACTCAGAGCCCTTCTCCTTTCTGTGGTCACCACGCCACACCTGTGCCCTGTCCTGCTCCCCCGTCCACCCTCTGCAGCCTCCCAGGCCTCTCTGCAGCTCCTCAGTTCCAGGGCTCATCACTGCCCTCCTGAGAAGGGCCTCCGCACGTCTCTCCCTCTGCCTGGATCCCCTTTACCGCCATCTCCCCACAACCAGCACCTCGAGCCTCACCTCCTCCGAGAAGCCCTCCCTGACTGCCCCTGCTGAGCCGCCTCCAGGGCCTCTGCACACCCTGCTGTGGGCACTTGCCCTCTGCCTGTCACCCTCCCCTCATTGGTTCCCAGCTCTCAGGAGGAACCCAGCCTGCCGTTTGCCGCTCTGTCCCAGCAGCGAGAGTAGCGCCTGGCATTTCCCTGGGCATCGTGTCTGTCACAGGAACAGCCCCTAAAAAAGAAGCAGGTAACCTGAAGGGCCACGTGAGGAGTCCCCGCGGCGCCTGGTTCCATCCACCCGGAATCTCCTCCTGTCCTCACAGCTAGCGCCCTCCACGGAGCGTCCTCAGTTTACTGCGGGACACCGGGGCTCGAGCGGCCTCCTCCAGGCCTCGCAGACAGCAAGCAGCAGACACGCGGGCCCTCTGGTTCCGGTCCTGCTCTGGCCTCTGTGTCATAAAACAGTGTCACCGACCAGAGGACAGTGACACAGAGCCTGTGCTCATGTGGCAGGGCCTCAGCCTGGGCTGGCAGGTGACCTGGGCTTTGGACACAGGACATACCCAGGCCAGGAGACCGAGTGAGGACAGCCTCTGACACGTATGGGACACTTGCTCTGCTCTGGACAGCGGTCACCCTCAGGTGGGACAGCACTGGCGTCCCCATTTTGCAGACAGCAGGGCTGAGGCCCAGGAGGCTGTGGGAGCTGCCCGCAGTCCCTCAGCTGGGAAGCAGGGCAGCAGGGTAAGGCCAGGTAGGCGGCCTGGCGCTGCGTGTGCCCCACTGACCTTGGTCTCCCAGGAGACCACGCTGGTCAGGGTGCCAGAGGCCTGGTTCAGGAAGGGCCAGCAGAGTCAAGGGGACCCGCAGCCCCCACTCATGTCCCCAGCAGTGGGTCCCCTGCAGTGAGGGGAGAGTGAGCCACAGGGGCAGGAAGGCGCCCGTGGCGTCAGGCTCCAGTGAGACCCCTGCTGTGCCCTTGCCTGCGTCTGTGACGCTGGCCAGTGACTGACCCATGCTCCCTGTGAGTGGGGTGATCCCCACCTGCCTTGAGACTGCCCGGGCTAATCCACGGAAGGTACCGGAGTCACTGTGGGGCAGAGGCGGCCCAGCACCCAGCGCACCTTACCAGGAGACCACAGATGTGGGAATGTCCCTTCGGGTGTCTCCGGTCACCCAAGGAGAGGCCCTCCCACATGGGTCGGCCACGCCCAGCACCCCTGAGGGCCCTTGAACACACTGCTCTGTCTGTCTCTCTTCTAGCCTTGGCAGACTCCTATTCATCCTTCAATACCCTGTTCCAATGGCCCCTCCTCTGCAGAGCCTTCCTGGATACCCCTGGCTGATTGCAGTAACTCTCCCTGCTGGACAGTGACCCTCAAGGACGGGGACCGTGTCCGAGCTCAGTGCCTATGCAGACCTGGCACAAAGTCATTACTAGAAAAAGTCTGTAGGGTTTTTATTGTCCTTCCTGCAGTCAAGGGAAGGCCCTGGTGAAACCACACACGTGACCTCAAATCACCGGTGTCCAGGAGCACTCAGGCTGAGTGACTGGAAGGCCAGCTCATGCTGCTCAGGGCCTAGTGACAGCATGTACCAGGGCCAGTGGAGCCCGCTGCCCTGTGCCTATCCAATGCCCCAGCGCCCTCCAGCAAGCTGGACGGTCTTGCCCACTCTCACCAGCCCTGCCTGATGCCTGGCTGTCACTCTTCTTCTATTCTAACAGCCTATGACCACACTGGCTTTTTCAGCAGCTTTTGGCTTGTGGTCAACTCAAACCCCCAGATCTTTTTTACTGGGATGGCTGCCAAGCCACATCTTGTGCGTTTGATTTATGGTTTGGGCTAGCTGAGGCCTACTCTTGCTCCCCAGAAGCCGACAGGAGGAGGAGGATGGTTTTTGTACCCGTAGGAGGGAGAAGGACTCTAGTCCCTCCTAGTCGGGGACCTCAGTGTGAATGTGGGATAGCCCCCTCCTCCCTGTTTGTATTTCCTGGTTCTTCCTCCCTGAGGAGCCCAGTGCTAGGACCCTTGAGTAGAATTGTCATTAGCATTCAAATCATAGGCACCAGGGCTTGAGGAGACCAACTTTTGGGTCATTGGTTCCAGAAAGCTCCCAAACAAGATAGGAAGAGAGAGAGGCTGGTGCTGGAGGCCGAGGCCCTGAGCTGGAGGCCGAGGCCCTGAGCTGGAGGCCAAGGCCCTGAGCTGGAGGTCTGCGAGGCTGGGGACTGGCGCTTCGTTTCTCTGAGCCTTCGTCTCTGATCTGTGGAATGCGGGTGATGGATCTCAATGCCATGGTGGTGTTAGGACAACACAAGATGTCCCTTCCAGGCCACCTTCTGTCTGGGGTCATATTTGGCTGGGGCTGAGGGCGAGAGGGTACCCGGCACCCAGTACCCCCAGCTCTCAGTCCTGCTCGCTGGCGCAGGCCCTCAGCACAAACCCACCACCCTTCTCCCTGGTGCCGATGCGTCTCAGGCCCTGAAGTGACTCCCTGAGGTCCTACCTTTAGGGAGCCCCTCGCCTCCTAGCACGGTGAGAATTTGTTGCCAGTCTCCTAGAATGTTCCAGAGCCCGTGACGGCCTCCTCCAGGGCCCACCATGAACTGTCACTGCACCATCACTTCCCCCTCTGTCCCGGGCCCACTGGGCCGTCCAGCCCACAGGGGCAGTGACCGCAGTCCCCACCGTTGCCGTTCCCGTGGCCCCAGAACCCAGCCATGCGTAGAAGCCACTTTAGAGCTTGGGACCGTGCTGGGGACCTCAGCAGCAGTCCTACCTGGGCTGGGGAGCACGGGGTCCACACAGAGTCCAGAGAAAAGCCAAGTCGTGCCCCCATGGTGGGAGCAAAGTGCCTTCTGCACCCTGGCTCCACAGGGAGGTGAGGAGGAGGCTGGGCCACTTCCCCGGATCCTCCGCCCCCAGCCTCCCTGCCTCCCTGCCTCCCACAAGTTGGTTGAGAAAAATAGCTTCTGCCAGGAATCCCTCTCTCGCTGTCACTTTCTCCACTGGCCTGGAAAAAAGACTGCCGGGCCCAGGCTGGGACCTGCGGAACCAGCGCAGAAGGCTCAGGGCCCCTCCTTCCCAGGGCGCTGGCGACGCCCCTGAAAGGTGTGTGGCAGCCGCTCCCGGGGCTCCGGGGTGTAGCTTTAACCCAGCTCAAGAGCAGGTAAGGAATTCCAGATGTTCTCCGCTGACAGCTAATTGTGTCCTGTATTAATGACCCCGGCTTTCTTGGGACACGAGGAGGAGGGGGCAGGCTTGGCCAGGGCTCCTGCAGGTGGGGCTGATGGCTGCAGTTCTGGGCCCCATCTAACGGGAAGTGCTGCGTGAGGTGACCTGAAAGGCCCCGCAGGCTAGAGAGGGGAGGGGCCTTCCCCAGGCTCCCAGACCCCCGGGGGAAGCCAGGCTGGCAGTGACTATACGGGACTTGGGGGCCTGGCAGCCCGTCCTGGGCCCTGACACTGCCACCAGCTGATGGCCCTAACTAGGATCCAGGCAGGAAACACAGGGACGTGTATCTCAGCTCTGTCAGGGGTCCTCACAGTCTCCTGCGTGGGCCTCTCCGCCTCTGTGACCCGCACACACCTGTCAATACAGAGCCAGATGTGCCCGGGGGCTGGGCCGGCCCTGCCAGATGTGAAGGGCTTTCTGAGTACAGGCTGCTTCCCCTTGGGCACGTTGTGTGGTTCTTTAACACTCGCTCTTCCAGCCTCTGAGTCCTGAGGATTAGAGGCTGGGCGGCCCCAGGCCTTGGTGCAGCAATGGTCACTGGCTAGGGCGAAGGGGGTTCCGATCGTCCCTCTTTTTCTCAGGAGAGTGCCGTGTGTGGCATTAATCCAAGGATAGGTGGGGAGGCGGGGCATAATGAGGAAGTGACTCAGGAGGCCACAGAATCAGCATGTGCAAAGGCCCTGAGGCTGGAGGAGGTCTGCGTGCACCCGAATGGTCAGTGCATAAAAGGGAGGGTGATAGGAGGTGAGTATGTAGGTTATTTGTTTTTACTCCAAGTGGATAGAAGCTGTCGGCCTCTGAGAAGAGCAGCAATGGGAGCAATTCCTGCTGGGCAGGATCCCCTTCTGCCTTGTGGGGAGCTGACTGCAGTCAGCAGAAAGTGGGGTGATGGACAAGGGTGAAAGCAGGAAGCCAGTCATTAGGCCACCCAATATGATGCCATTGCTCCTTTGAGCAAAGTCTCTTTCTTCCCTCCAAATCTGGGCGCCAGATACCTGGGCCGCTGCCCCAGCTTGTTGTCACTGACTCGCTGTGTGACCTTAGGAAAGTTACTATCCTTGTCTGGGCCATGTATTCTGTAGTCACAACTTGAGGAGCTCAGCCCAGAACAGGGTGAGAGCTCTGTGATTCCTCCTGTCTCTCCAGTCTCACCTCCTGCCTCTCCCAGCCTCGAACTTCATGCTTCAGCTACATCGCACTATTTGCAGTCCCCCCCAGGCCACATCAGGCCTCCCGACTGTGCACAGGCTGTCCCCTCTGCCCAGTGCACCCTCTCGCTGCAGCCCTGCCCCGGGGACCTGCTGTCGAGCAGGCCTTCAGCTTGGCCGGAGTCTCCTCCAGGGAAAGGCTTCGAGTTCCAGCTGCCCTTTAGAGTTGGAGCTGCCTTTCCTCTTCTGTAAGATGGACAGGGCTCTTACCCCAGGATCCGGGAAGATGTGGTGCCGCCATAAGGCACTCAGCGCCTGGCACCTGGGAACTGCGGGGGTCTTGGGGCCAGAGGCAGAGAGAGGCACCTGGAGGACCCGAGTGGGTGACACTCAACAGGGTGGCCCCAGATCCCGGGACAGCTCCAGCCCAGGTCCCAGTACAAACTCCCAGCAGCCCAGCAGCTGCTGGCCTGTCACCCTCGGGTCACCAGCCCCTCCCTCTGCCCACCTCCTCCACCAGGGCCTGGTCAGCAGCACCACTGGGGGCGGCCACGCAGCTCTTGGAAGTGGCCTTCATTGCTTCACCAGAGTGGGGAGTCACCCCGCAGGCAGATAATTAAAAAGGTCAGAGCTTGATTAATTGGGAGGAAATTGGAGGAATGGGGCGGCCTGCTGGAGGGCCGACTTGGGGTGCAGGGGGCGGCCAAGAAGCGCCCCGCGCCTCTGCAGGCCTGGGCTCCGCATCCCGCTGCCGCAGAGACCCAGCTCCGTCCCCAGAGCCCCTCCCCTCCCCTGGGGAACCGAAAGCTCTGGTTGGTGACCCAGGACCTCCAGGCCGCCGTTCGGGGAGCCGTTCCCTGCAGCGGCCCTGCGCCTGCCCTGCCCGGAGGTCAGCAGCTGCCCACCGGGAGCTCACAGCTGGCGGGGCGGGGGCGGGGCCCTGCGCGTCTGCAGGGCTGGGGGCAGCGGGGCGTCCAGCAGCCTGGGCCGACCCGGGCCGCGCAGCCGGCTCCCCTGTGGGTCCCACCTTCGTGGGCCACGGTCACCTCTCAGCCAAAAGCTGGGACACCGTCGTCCGGCTCTGTGCTGCCGGCCTGGTTGGGGACGCAGCCGGTGACAATCCTGGGCCATCGCGTAGTGACGGAGCCCCTGGAGGAGAAGCTCCCGCAGGACGGAGGCTGTGCTGGAGCTGAGGCTGGAGGACAGGAGTCACCCGGCTGGCGCTGGGACACGGGAACCTGCCTGAGCCAAGGCCCCCGAGACCCAGAGCCGCGTACAGGGACCTACCAGGGACGCTGCCTCCCGGCAGGAGCCCAGCGTGTGGGTGGCTGTGGAGGCTGGCCTCGCCCCGGAGCCTCCAGGGCCCGCGGACTGGGAGGGAGCCGCTCCTCGGCTCCAGCCGCCCACGGAGGGTCCAGCACCCCGGCCAGGCCCAGGGAGGCTGAGAGGCCGAGGCCTGGCTAACCTCCGTGGGAAAAGCAGGAAGCCCGTGGGAAGTCGGAGGAAGTGGCCCTGGTCCCGGGCAGAAGCCACCACGCCCTCGCCCACCCGAGGCAGGTGAGGGCCACTGCTGCGGACCCAGGACCACCTGCGGTCCCCTGTGCCTCCACAGCAGCAGCCACGAGGCCTGGGACAGCAGCTTTTGCTCTAGGTTAAAACATGGACACCAGATGAGCAGTGGAGATAATTGAGAAAAAAGTCACCCTCTTTGATCTCAGTACTGATTGGATCTTTGCTGGTACACATAAAGGCCCCTTCTCTACCTCTGGCAAAAAAAAAAAAAAAAAAAAAAAAAAAAAAATCCCAGATCCTTTCTACCAGGGAAAAAGCTGTGTCCTTGGAGATGCTGGAGATACTTGACAAGCCAGATTACAATCACCTTGGGGTGGGCAGAGCAGGCTCTCTGTTGCAGCTGCCAGAGAGGGAAAAGATGCACTACCTCTTAATTCTGATGAGGTATTTTATTTAATTTTATTTTTTTTGGCAGTACTGGAAAATCAAACCCAGGGCCTCAAGCACACTGCCATGAGTTACCTCCCCAGCCCTCTTGTCTTGATTAGATCCTGTTTCTATTTAGGGGGGGATTAACTGATATGCAGATGCCCTCCCCCATTCTTTCCATGCTTTAGATTGTCCAGTTGGCCTTCGCACATATTTCCCCACTCCACCCTCATGACCACCCTCTGAAAACTAGTAATGGCTAGACATGATGGTGTGTACCTGTAATTGCAGCAACTCAGGAGGCTGAGGCAGAATGATCCCAAGCTAAGGGGTAGTAAGGATTCTACCAATTAGGTAGGACCCTCCTGCCCCCAGACACCCCCCACCTACTGCCAGCTTCATTGAACAGATTTTAGGAATTTTTTTTTTTTTTGGTGTGTGTGTGTGTGTGTGTGTGTGTGTGTGTGTTTGTGTTGACACCATCAGAACTGAGGTATGTGGGAAGTTGGCTGTCACAATAGTGTGGTAGAGTCTAGAAAACTAATTGCTGGGGAGCAGGTCTAGGGCCAACCCAGTGATGGATGGGTGGGCATGGGCTGCATGTAATGGTTCTCCTGGTGGCAATGGTGGCTGGACAGAGGGATGTGGTCAGGTGGGGTGGATGGTAGGGTGAGTTAGTGTCTGAGGCTGATAAAAAGTTACAGGATTTAGTTTGATGTACAAATGACAAAGCTTAGGGACAAAACTACACTTGTGGCAAAAGATAAAATTAATTTCCAAATCCATACCACTGCCAACAGAAGTAATCAAAATTGGCAAATGTTATCCTATAGATCCAGGAGTACAATGAAAGTAATCAATGGTAAAAATAATTTATTCATATGCATTTTGAGCTCAAGTAAAAATGCATATTAAATATTTAATAGAGGGAGCTAATATCTATTTCTTTCCTTTCCTTTCCATTATTGTGATTTTTGTTTTGCTCTTATTTCTGGTGCTTTTTGAGGTATTCTAATGTTAGCAATGACATAATTTTGACTCCAAATAAGTATGGGAAGGCTGGCAAAAATGTCCTGACTTGACAGGTTTACAACTTCTGCAAGGCTGAAATGATGAACTTTTATTTGTTTCTATTTTTCCAACTTTTACCGATATTTCCTCAAACCCTCCCATGACCTGGGATTAGTAATATCTCACTTTAACATCTTCTATACTTTTATTATCCTACTTCTGCTTTTGGTGTGACAGTCCTATTGGTTCACATTTCTTGACAACTTTACTGGACTGATTGATCAATTCTAATTGGAATGCTTTAAAAATCAATGCATTAGATGATAATATATGGTAACCTCTCTATAAACAAAAGGTTCAATAGTTTCCACCTGAAGACCAGGTACTTCAGCCAGACAACATAGCAATTTAGAAAATATCTTAAGTAAATCAACATATTTGACAAATTTGATTGACTTATTTTCATAAATTACTCAAAAAGATACATGCATGTGCTAATTTATTTAAGGACACTCAGTTGGTTGTTTTACTATTTCTTAGTCTTAAACTATGCTGACTTTAAATTTCTCCCACAATACTCTTTTGACTTGCAGTCTAACTGTGATTGAATATCGTTATGTCTAGATATGTTGATTTGACATATCAATCACAACTCTTTCTATACCCACAAATTAAGTTGAATATTTTATCTATAAAGCTCTGTGCTATCATCATGAATTGAAACTAAATCAATCCAGGAAACCAGAAAAAAATGATTCTGACTGATTCAACTATTAACCTAGGGATTAAAATCCCTATTAACCTAGGGATTTTAAAAGTACTGACTTTACTGAACTGTTTGACCAAGTTACTCAGAAACCAAACTGGTTTACACATATAGACATGCCCTTGTAAGCTATTGTTCAAATAAATGAAACAAAACAGTCATTTGGTTTTGTGTAAAGCTGCAGCCAAAACTTACACACCAAGAATTACATTTCTCTATTTATTTTTTAATTCTTAAGTATTGTTGAACCCTACTGAGTGCTAGAAACTACCATAGGACCTTTACAAACTTCAATGGACAAAACACACAAGAATCCCAGTCCTCATAATAAAGCAATCTTGCTAGGGGGAAACACACAATAAACAATATGCATAATAAATAAGAAAGTGGTATAATAACTGGTGGGTATGGTGGTGCAGGCCTATAACCTCAGCTGCTCAGTAGGCTGAGGAAGGAAGGTCACATCATAGACATGAAGACAAGAATCCTATGATTATCTCAATAGATGCAGAAAAAGTATTTGATAAAGTATAACATCCATTCATGCTCAAAATACTAGAAAAACTAGGGATAGTAAGAACATACCTCAACATTGTAAAATCTACATATGCTAAATCCAAAGCCAACCTCATGGTAAATGGAAAAAAGTTGAAAACATACCCTCTAGAAACTGGTACAAGACAGGGAATCCCTTTTTCATCACTTCTCTTCAACATAGTTCTGGAAACTCTTGCCAGAGCAATTAGAAGAAAGAAATCAAAGGGATATGAATAGGAAAAGAACAACCCAAACTATCCCTATTTGCTGACAACATGATCCTATATTTAGAACATCCAAAAACATCCACCAGTAAGCTTCCTGAACTCAAAAATGAAGGCAGCAAAGTAATAGGATATAAACTTAACACCCATGAATCAATTGTGTTCCTACACATCATTGATGAACCAATTGAGAGCGCAATCAGGAAAACTATCACATTAGCATAGGAAAACTATCCCCAATGTTCTTGAATAGTCAGAATTAATGTTGTCAAAATGGACATACTACAAAAGCACCATACAGATTTAATGTAATTCCTATTAAAATGCCAATGACATTCTTCATAGAAATATAAATAGCAGTCACGAAATTCATTTTGGAAAATAAAAGGTCCAGAATAGCCAAAGCAATCCTTGGTGAGAAAAATGAAGCATGAAGCATCACAATACCAGACCTTGGGCTGGGGCTGGGGCTCAGTGGTAGATCGCCTGACTAGCACACATGTGAGGTACTGGGTTTGATTTTCAGCACCACATAAAAATAAATATATAAAGTAAAGATATTGTGTCCAGCCCACACACACACACACAAAAAAAAAAAAAAAAAAAAAATTAAAAAAAATAAAACCCCAATACCAGGCCTTAAATTATACTACAGAGCTATAGTATCAAAAATGGCATGGCACTGGCACAAAAATAGACACGAAGACAAATGGCAAAGAATAGAAGACTTAGAGACAAACCTGCATAAATACAGTTATACTAGAAAAAGGCAACAAGAACTTACATTGGAGAAGAGATAAGTTTATCGACAAATGATCTGGGAAAACTGGAAATCCATATGTAGCAGAATGAAGTGGTACCCCTATTTCTCACCCTGCACAAAACTCAACTCAAAAAAGATCAAGGACTTGGGCAAGAGACCAGAGTCCCAATGCCTACTAAAGAAAAAAAATACAGCCGGGCGCGGTGGCGCACGCCTGTAATCCCAGCACTTTGGGAGGCTGAGGCAGGAGGATTGCGAGTTCAAAGCCAGCCTCAGCAATGGTGAGGCACTTAGTAACTCAGTGAGACCCTGCTTCTAATAAAATACAAAAAAATAAGGGCTGGGGATGTGGCCCAGTGGTCAAGTGCCCCTGAGTTCAATCCCTGGTACCAAAAAAAAAAAAAAAAAAAAAAAGAAAGAAAGAAAAAATACAGGCCCAAATTTCCATCATGTTGGCTTAGAAACTGACTTCCTCAACAAGACTCCTAAATGGGTTGGTATCATACTAAAATTCTTCTTCACAGCAAAGGAAATAATCAAGAATGTGAAGAGAGAGAGCCTGCAGGGTGGGAGAAAATCTTTGCCACCTTCAACTCAGAGTATTATCCTCCAGTATGTCAAAGAACTCAAAAAAACTTACCAACAAAATAACAAATAATCCAATCAATAAATGGGACAAGGAACTGAACAGACACTTCACAGAAAAAGAAATACAAATGGTCAAAAATTTATGAAAAAAAAATGTTCAACATCTTCAGCAGTTAGACAAATGAAAATTAAAACTACACTGAGAATTCATTTTCACTCCAGTCAATCAGAATGGCAATTATCACAAATACAAGTAACAATAAATGTTGGCAATTATAAAGAATACAAACAACAATAAATGTGTGGAATGACAATTATCAAGATTACAAGGAACAATAAATGTGGGGAAAAAGGTATATTCACACATTGCAGAAAATTTGGAATGGAACCAGCATTTTTAGAAAATATGTTAGCAGGGCGCGGTGGCGCATGCCTGTAATCCCAGCACCTGGGAGGCTGAGGCAGGAGGATCCCAAGTTCAAAGCCAGCCTCAGCAATGGTGAGGCACTTAGCAACTCAGTGAGACCCTGTCTCTAATAAATTACAAAAAAGGGCTGGGGATGTGGCCCAGTGGTCCAGTGCTCCTGAGTTTAATCCCCAGTACAAACAAAACAAAACAAAACAAAAACAACTTATTTTTTAGTTGTAGGTGGACACAATGTCTTTATTTCATTTTTATGTGGTGCTGAGGATCGAACTCAGTGCCTCACATGTGCCAGGCGAGCACTCTACCACTGAGCCACAACCCCAGTCCTTGGAACCAGCATTTAACCCAACTACCCCACTCCTCAATTTGTACCCAAAGGACTTAAAATCAGCATCCTACAGTGACACAGCCACATCAATGTTGATAACAGCTCAATTCACAACAGCTACGCTATGGAACTAGGTACTTTTCAACAGATAAATGGATAAAGAAAATGTTGTACATATACACCCCAATCACCCCAAAACCAAAGGCCAAATGTTCTCTTTGATGTGCAGATGCTGACTCACAGTAGGCAGTGGGCAGTGGGGAGGATTGGAGGTTCATAGGACTGTACAGGTGGGAAAGGGGTGAAGGGAAGAGAGATGGGAATGGGAAAGACAGTAGAAAGAATTGAATATAACTTTCCTTTTTATGTATACACGACCTGTGTAACTCCACGTCACGTAGAACCATGAGAATGGGAAGTTCTGTGTGTATATGTCAAAATACATTCTACTGTCATGCATAACTAAAAAGAACAAATAAAAAATGTAAAAGAGAATCACCAGGGAGATAAGAAGGACACCAAGAGAACTTTGGTTCCTGGAAGCCATGTGAAGCAAGTATGAGAACACACAAGTTCTTCAGGGAATGGGATACTCCACAGGACATACTTTTTTTGTTTGGGTCCTTTTTAAACAGCAGCCCTGGCAAGGAACAATGAAACAATAAGTTGTATAAAAAAATCTAGTTTTGCACTTAGGAATTTAAGGAAAAATACCAGATGACAGTGGCCATAACATTGAAAAAAAAATAAAGCATGGCTTCAATAAATAAGAAAATATCATTTAAAAAATCAACCACTTAGCATAGTAGTCATTTGTTCATGGAAACACAATTATGTGTACTCTTCTAAAATTGTAAAATACCAATATATATTTTTGGTTTCAAAGGAAAATGGTATGATATATTAATTGAAAGGCTTGCAATTTTCAGCTCTGTTTTTGTTTTACAACTCTTAATTTTGGCAGACAACTTAGAAACACACAACTGCTTGTCAGATAATGATACATCTACACCTTGCTTCCTCTGTAAGACAGAAACTTGATGACTAAACAGAGCTTTTTAAAATAAATGATTGAGTCCCTTGTACAAATGGCTCTCTAACTTCCTGAGCACAATCAAAATAAGCTGGTGACTTAACAGTGAAAAATATCACCTACTTTGCTGAATTAATCAGATCTGAAAGTCTCCTTGTAGAGTTTTTTAGGGTCTTCTAAGTATAGGACCATATCTACAAATGGGAATAATTTGACTTCTTTCTTTCCAATTTATGTTCCCTGTATTCCTTTCTCTTATTTAATTGCTCAAAAATTTCAAACACAAAATTGAATAGGAGTGGTGAGAGTGAACTGCTTTGTCTTATATCTGAGCTTAAAGGAAACAGTGTTTTTTTTTTTGTTGTTGTTGTTTTTTTTTCCCATTTGGCATGATGTTGACTTGGGTTTTGTCATACATAGTTTTAGTCTGTTGACCAATGATCCTCCTATGTCTAGCTTCTTCAGGGCTTTTATTATGATTGGATGTTGAACTGTTAAAAGGCCTTTTCTGCATCTGTTGATATGATTTTGTGATTTTAGTCCTTAATTCTATTTATGTGGCATGTTGCTCTTATTGATTTGCCTATGATGAACCATCCTTGCATTCCTGGGATGAAACCTCTTTGATCATGGTATGTGATTTTTTTTTTTTAATATTTATTTTCTTATTGTAGTTGCACACAATACCTTTATTTTTACATGGTGCTGAGGATCGAACCCAGGGCTGCACACATGATAGGCGAGTGCTTTATCGCTGAGCCACAACCCCAGCTCCGGGTATGTGATCTTTTTAATGTGCTAGTAAATTTGGTTTGCAAGTATTCTATTGAGGGCTTTTGCATATATACGCATCAGGTACATTGGTCAGTTGTTTCATACTTGTTAATTTGGTCATTATGTAATTAATTCCTTCTAATTTTCCAAATATTATCCTATGCACTTTACTAAGTTGTAGAGAACAAAATAGGCAGGGTGTATTATTTCAGATAGAAAATTAAAAGTCCTGGCCATTGGTGCTAAAGTAGTCCAAATTCTAAACACCGAGAGGAAATATGTGGCTCTTATTCGTGATGATGAAATATAAATGATAAATCAAATTATCTTGAATATGAGGTGGTCGGAATTGCATTTTTTTTGCTGCTTTTTCCTGTATCAGGAAGCCGCACTCTGGGGCACCTGGGCGAAGGTCAATTCATAGTGGTTTTATTGGTATTGAACGGATTGCTTTTCCCGAGAAAGGGTATCTAGATCATTGGAGCAACTCCACGCGCACCCTGCGTTGTTGCGGACCTGAATTTGTGGGCCCAGGAAACTTGAGGGGGAACGTCCTCACTCAGTGACCAGGACCATGGGAACACTTCCGTGTCGCCGCGCCCGGGGTCAAGTCCAGAAGGAGACCCTGTTGAGGAGCATCAGGGCACAAGGGCGTGCGGCCCTCCACCCTCCTCGTCCTGGTCGCAGGACTGTGCCTTTCGCTGGTGAGCTCCCCAGGCCGCCACTCCCCGGGTAGGTGGTGGGCCTCCCATTAGTGGCCAGCAGCCGCAAGGCGCTCTCATTGGGCTGCGGGGAGGGGCGGGGCGGCGCCGCTGCCAGTTTCCCACAATTCCCAGCGACCTCCGAACGTGTCTAGGGCGCTGGCGGCGTGGGGTCACTGGCGGCGTGGGGTCACTGACGGCGTGGGGGCGCAGGCGTCGGGGTGTCAGCGTAGGGGGCGGAGTGAGCAGCGGCCACCGCAGTAGCAGGTACGAGGCTCTTGTGGTGGACCTTGCTCCTGGCCTGGTGTCCTTGGCCGCTCCTCGAGGTGTCGCCAGGCAGATTCGCGGCGTGGGGAGACTTCCAGGAAGGGACTGACGGGTAACTGAGTGGCGGTCTGCTTGCTCAGCGTCAGCCATGAACCATGTGGCAGTCCCTGAGGGCGACCTTGGGCTGCGGAGAGGCGGCGGCAGCGCGGCGGAGGCGGCTGGCGATTGGTGCGGAGCGCTCCAGAGGCTGCTCGGCGAACCTTGGGCCTCGTGGGAAAGGACGCTCACCTGAGGGGAAGTACATGAAGCAGATGTGGCCTCTGCTGTGGAGTGAGTGTTGGTGGCGTGCTGGATGGGACTGAGTTTGTGGGGGAGGGGCAGAGTGTGGGGGAAGGGCGGAGAGGGTGTGGGGAGGGGCGGAGTGTGTGGGGGAAGGGGCATACTGAGCATGTTTGGGAGTGGTCGGAGTGTTGTGCAGAGGGGACCTTGTGTGGGGGACTGGGGTAGTGAGTATGGGGGAGGGGCAGATGAGTGTGGGGGAGGGGCAGAGTGTGTGGAGGAAGGGGCCGAGTGAGTCACCACTCAAGCCTGTCATTTGTTTGTTCTTGGCTAGACATGGTGTTCGTTCATTGAAAGTAGGTGAAAAGTAGGAAAAGAGTTCCTCTCCTGCCCCTCGCTGCCCCTAAAAATAAACTTCTCTGCTTCCCATGACAGTGGTGTTATTTAGGAAACCTGAAAGACTGTGGGAAATAAATTGCTAATCCCCTGATGTTGTAGGAATAAAAGTGATTAGACAGGGACGCTTTTTCCTCTCGTAAATATGCCAAGGTAGGCCTTTGTTTGCCAACACTGTGGGCGTCCCTTTCCCATCCGCCATAGAGTGCATACCCTGGGGACAGATTTCTCAGTCCTGTTGTAGGACTTGGATCTGAAAAGCTAAAATGCAGACATTGCTCCTGTAGCGCTGCCAAAAGCGTCATCACTCTTAGATTGCAGAGTAGGGGTGTCCAAATAATTTGTGTATTGACCATATTTGTGAGATGCCAAAAAGACAAACTTCTCAAAAATGATTTCTCTCTCATCAGGAAAGTTATCAAGATCTTTACTTTTAGTTTTACTTCTAATAGAGCATATTTTCCCCTCCCCCACTTCTCAATTTAAATATTTGACTATTTTGTAGCTCAATTTCTTGATTTTTTAATTCAGTGCTTAGGTCATTCCCTTCATGAAGTAAGGACTGACTTACTCTTTCATGTTCATACTGCATGCTGGGCTCTTCTTGTAAGTTTCCTTTTTGGAAAGTGGTAGTAACCTTGTGATTTAAGCATTGCCTCATATTGTGATTGGGAAAGCTGTTGACAGGGGTTCCTAGTATTTCTCCAAGATCACACAGAAAGGGGTGGGGAGCATGCTTTTCCATATGACACCATCCTTAGCCTTGTAGATTTATTGTTGTAATTCCTGTGCTTTCAACAAAATTCATGATATGGGAATATCTGTAACTTGAATTTGTTTGTTAAATTTGTTTTTAACAGCTTGGTTTTCGGTTGTTCATGTACTTGCGTTTTCAGGTGTTTTTACATGATAGCTTGCATTTGCTGTAAATCAGGTTTATTCAGTATTATTTGAAAACATGACATATGTTCCTTCATTTAAGCAAATAATGAGAATGTTTTGATTCTGTCAAATGTTAGCCTTATTTATTCTGATATTAATTTGTTTCAGTGTAACCTTATGAAGCTTATTAATAGGAGTGCCCTTTTGTATTATTTAATAAACTAAATTGGTTCCATATCTAATTTTCTTCATATTTTAAAGGTATCTACTTAGCAAGAATGTCTAAGCCATTTCCACATTGTGTTCAGTAGTGCTGAAAGCCATTGTTTTGCCATCATCTTGTGTTTTGAATTGTAATTATTTGTTCTCCAAGGAGCCATAATTTAATCCTTGATGTTTACATTTTATTGAGCATTTTATGTTTTTTTTCACGTAAGATCTTTTTAGTTTTCATATCTAAATTTCTGGCTTTCCAGTTTTCTTTTACAAGTACTATTTAATTCTAAGGGTAGGAACACAGAATTACTAATTTTAAAATATTTTTCGTTTTTTAATATTGTGGATTACAGTGAGGGGCTCTTTGCCACTGAGATACAGACCCCCCCCCCCTTTTGTGTATATGTGTGTGGTACCGGGGATTGAACTCAGGGGGCACTCAACCGCTGGGACACATCCCCAGCCTTTTTTTGTGTTTTTATTATAGACAGGGTCTCACTGAGTTGCTAAGTGCCTCGCCATTGCTAAGGCTGGCTTTGAACTCGTGATCCTCCTGCCTCAGCCTCCCAAAGTGCTGGGATTACAGGCATGCGCCACCATGCCTGGCTCAACCCCCCTTTTTTTGAGGTTGGAAGTTTAAGTTGCAGAGACTGGCCTTGAATTTGGAATTCTCCTACCTCAGGCTCCCAAGTTACTGGAAATATAGGGTGATTTTAAATCTTAAAAGAAATCCAATTATCTTTGAAATTGTGTTTGCTGAAAGAAAAACTTATGGCAATTTCTAAAATGGAGTTTTAGAAAAAAATTATAGCCTCATATTCCATAGACTATGTACTGATTTGTTTGATTATTTTCTATTTTTATGCATTAAGCCAGGAGCAGTTCATTGATATTTAGTTCATAGATAAGTTTATTGACATGTCATCATTATATATGGTTGTATGCACAACACACTTGGTTGTGGCCAAGCTTACATATAGCATATTCATGAAAATTATAAATTCATTTGGATAGGAAAATAGTAATCTTCCTCAATTTAAAATACCCAAGTACTGTCTTAAATCAAAATCAAAATTTTGTTCCTTAAGTCCATAGGTATTTTGTTTGTTGGGTCATAGATGTAAATGAACAGCTTTAAAAAAGTTTATTGAAATTGTGATTTTCTGCTTTTATAGATCTCATGCCTTCATTCATCAGACTACAGATATTATGAATATAATCATGCTTCCTTCCAAAGAATGCCACAGGGTCAGGAGAGGCATGCCTCAGGTAACATAATGTTATAGATAGCATAATAGTTTTATATTTATTGGCATTTCAATGTAAAATATGCTCTTCTGGATTTTCTGATAAACTAACAAATACTCTTAGAGATTTGTTTTTCTGTTTTCCATTTTGTCAGACTGAATTCTACCTGCTTGCATATAGTACCAACCTATACTGAATGACAGAATTATTGTTTATTTTATTAACTGATGTTATATAAACTTGGTACTTATCTCAAGACCATCTAGACTATTAATACTCCTAAAACATGGAATATTTAATGTCTGGTTGGGTCAAATTAGATTTAGGGGGGCTGGGGTTGTGGCTCAGCGGTGGAGTGCTCGCCTGGCACGTGTGAGGCCCAGGTTCGATCCTCAGCACCACGTAAACATAAGTGCATTTCATTGTGTACAACTAAAGCAAATAAATAAATTTAAAAAAATTAGATTTAGGTTTAGTAGAATGGGAAGGTTAGGTCTTTAGACAGACAGGACTTCAAACCAGGAAAGGAAAAGAGGATAGGAAGAATTGGGTATGATACCATGAGCAACTACATTATTACTTCATGGAATTAGCACTGTTTCTTTGAACTAATGGTTTCATAACTCAGTAACTTCCCAAGTTGACCAAAAACACTTATTATCAAGTGATTAATTTATGTGTCAAACATCTCTTTTTTGTATTGGGCAAAAATATTAATCATATAGTTAAGAAAAAACATTTCCTTTTTTAGCATCTGACCTCGATCGGGATTAGAAGAGATTGGAGAAAATTTACAGTGTGTTTTATCCCTAAAATAGAAGATTACACAAGAAAAACTGATGGAAATAAAACTAAACTTTCTCATCTGATTATTTTTTCATACTTGGTAAGTTGTAGGCTTTAAATTTGGCAGGATAAAGGTAAAAATTTGTATGACAGATTTATTTTTCTAACCTATATATCTTCAAATAGTAAGCTGACTTAATAGTTTGGAGCATGAATTTTTTTTTACTCTTTTGTTTTAGTTGTTAATGGACCTTTATTCCTATGCAGTGCTGAGAATCAAACCCAGTGCCTCACATGTGGTAGGCAAGTGCTTCACCACTAAGCAACAACCCTAGCCCTGGAGCATGAGTACTTTTGGTATAGGAAAAATTGTATTCATTTAGTATTAATCATGTACATACCTTACATTTTCCTTGATCCTCTTGGAGTATCTTATTTGGGGAAAGAAAATCGATGAATACACAACAGTCAAGGAAATGTTGATTGTTTTTGTTTTATATTTTTACATATTTATTTGTTTTTAGTTATAGGTGGATATAATACCGTTATTTTATTTTTATGTGGTACTAAGGATCGAACCCAGTGCCTCATGCATGCTAGGTGAGTGCTCTACCTCTGAGCCTACCCCAGCCCAGAAATGTTCATTGTTCTATTTTGTGGTCCTGTCTGGTAGGGACTCCAAAGAGAGGTCAGTGTAGACTGAAGTACTTTGAAGATTGATTCATAGAGAAGGTAAAGTTTGACCTGAGCTTGGGCTTGGATTTTGTATAAATAGAGTCAGAAGAAAGAAATTTTATATAGAAAGTTGTGAATAGCCAAGTAAAAAGACTAGGCGAGATTTAAATTTAAGGGACTGTGTAGTTTTGATGTGTTTGAAGAAATAAAAGGTAAGATGAAATCTGTGTGCCCACAGTTTACTTATAATTGAGTCAAGCAGAAGTCATGTGTGCTTCAAAAAGACAAATTATTTTTATGAAAGCAATTTTTAAAGATTGTTTTTGTCACCATATTTAAGATAAATTAAGATAGCTCCCTAGAGAAAAGAGAATTGTAAGTACTAGTGCTAGTGGAGAGAAAGCAGATCTAGGATGATTTTTTAAAAATATATTATTTTTTGGTGATGAACACAACATCTTTCCTTGTTTTTGTGTGTGCTGAGAATTGAACCCAGTGCCTCACAGGTGTGAGGTAAGCACTGCACCCCTGAGCCACAAACCCCAGCCCTCTAGGATACTTTTTGAAAGAAGAATAAATATTATGGTTTGGGGAGAAAGTCAGTCACCAAAGTTTTGAAAATTGGGGAATGATGTGGAATAGTTGGTAAGAACAGCTTATTGTGTCCAAGCTGACATCATGGTGTCATTGGAACGTTAAACAGGAAAGATTTAATGGGTATGTAGAAATACTAAGAGCATGGATGATTTAAAAAAAAAAAAAATATATATATATATATATATATATATTTATTTATTTATTTGCTTTAGTTGTACACAATGACTTTATTTTTACATGGTGCTGAGGATCAAACCCGGAGCACGCATGTGCTAGGCAAGCACTCTACCACGGAGCCACAACCCCAGCCCCGTGGATGATTTTTTTTTTTAAGACCTGGGTTAAAGGATTGAGACAGTGGCATAGAGGATTTACAAGTTATTTATAATGTGCAGTTCTGAAACAGAAATAACTTGTTATCCAACTAAAACTTAAAAATAAAGCTCATTTTTATTTACTTTTTGAGTATTAAGTGATTTTTATAAGAAATTTACAAAATGCAGGAAAGTAAAGTGTCCATCTCCCAGAGATTCTTAGTATACTATTTTCCTTTCTTCATCTTTCTCCATAACAAATGCTTTTTTAAGATTGTTGTAATCATACTCTGAACAGTTTTGTGTTGTTGATTTTTATTTCAGTTAGTTTCTTTCTGTTTAACACCTTGATAATGATTTTAATAGCACCATAATATTTAATTGAACATAATTTTTTTTTTCTGTTCAGTGGTTACTATTTTCAGTAAGTTAATGAGGACTTGCTTTGAACATTTGGAAAAGGGAAAAGTGGGACACTGCCAAACTAAAGGGACTTTTTCACAAAGGGCGCTTGAGAGGGAAGAGTCAGATACAATTAGCATAAGCACCTGACAACATAGAAGTTAATTAAAAATATCAGTGCTGAGTGAATGAGTGATTCCAGAGGTTTCAAGCTTGTGTTAGCTGAGGGGGAACAGGAATAATAGGTGTGTTTGCTCTTAATACAGCTTACTTGTTGCTCTTTGCCCTCACCTTTCCCATCTCTATATTGCAAACATTACTGATTGCTCAACAAAGGTTGAACATCTCTGTTTTAGTCACTTTTTGTTTTGCTATGACCAAAATACCCAACAAAACAACTTATAGGATGACAAGTGTATTTGGGGTACATTGTTTCAGAGGTTTCAATGTGTAGATGGCTGACTCTATTGCTCTGCACACCAGGTGAAGTACCACATCATTAGGGAAGGGCTCAGTGGAGGAAAGCTGCTCTGCTCTTGGCAGGGTCAGGAAGCAGAGAAAGCAATAGTGAAAAGGGTGCTACAGGAAAGATACAGCCTTCCAGGGCACAACCTCAGTGACCCACCACCTCTAGGCATATCCCACCTGCCTACAGGTACCACCTAGTCATTCACACAAGCCTGGAATGATTAGGTTATAGTTCTCACATCCAATTATTCACTTCTGAATATTCCTATATTTATAGTGGAGCTTTTGTGGAATACCTCATATCCAAACTATTATAATCTCTGATCTGAAAATTGGAAATACTCAAGTATCTAAAACTTCTTGAACACAGACATAGTGCCACATATATATATAAAACTCACACTTAACTTCACATATTGGGTTGCAGTCAGACTGCAGGTGCACTAAATATATTGTGTAACATTACCTTCCAGCTGTGTGTATAAATTATATGTAAACATACTTGAATTCTCTATTTAGGCTTGGGTTCCATTCCCAAAGTACCTCAATATATATATGTAAATTTTACAAAATGCAAAGAAAATCCAAGATTGTTAACACTTCTGGTCCCCTAATCATTTTTGAGATGGACACTGTCTACCTATAATATTCTTATGCCTGAATTGTCCATATGTGAGTATGAAGAATTAGTAATACTAGGTTAAAATATTGTTTTTTTAAAATTTTGATTTGTAAAATACTATTGGTGAAGTGCTCTAACTCTTGGTGGATCCTCTCATAGGAGTAATCTGACATGGTTTCTGTAAATTTAGAGACAAATTCTATAGCAGCTTTCCAATTATAACTTAGAAATAAAGTGCAATTTAACTGGATTTATTTTTTTAATCAACAGATGTTGTTTTGAAAAGTACATGGAATAACCAGGCCTACTTTTAATGACAGTAGGCTTTTATGTTATCTTACCCCAGATCCTTCAGATTGCATTATAGAAAGCTGTGGCTATTTGAAGAATTTTTTTGTAATAAAACATCCCCACCTCCAAAATCAACTTTAAAGATATACATTTATTATAGTAGTCATACATTTTTTAAGAAACTTCACTTAATAACCTCAATGTGTGTCATGGCAGTACAGATTTAAGCCGTTATCTTCTAAAAGAAAATAGTAATTTTTTGAAGGAATTCCTTAGGTTATGGGGAAAGATTAACAATATTAACCAAATGGAAAAAAAAGTGTCTTTTCCAGAAGGAAAAGTCTCATTATAAAACAATGACAGAACACTTTTGAATTCACCTAGAAAAGATATTAAAGTTCCATTTTCAAGATTTACTCTGGATAGGGAATAAGAAATTTGAGTAAAGTAAGTTTGTGGGAGAATAGGACTGAGTTGTTGACAGTTTATTTTTATAAGCAAAATCGTTACTAATGTAATAAGCATAAAAAGAATGGAAAATTTGTTTCAAAATGGTTTCAATAGGAGTAGTAATTCTTGCCCATTAGTTATTACTTAGACTTGCATGAAACACTTCTCAAAGGGGTAACTACATTTTCTTGTATTTAGCAGGGGCACAAAAACAAGTTGTATAGTATCTTAAGAAGTTTTAGAGGGCTTAGGGAATTCAACAGTTAGCTATCAAATCTGATGTTTAACATTTCTTGGCCAACATGTCAATCTGGCATTTACTGTCATGTGCCAAAGGAAGGAATCCTACTATTAAAAGGAAGTCATTAGTTGGAATACTAAGAGCAAATTGAATTTCTTTGTTTTGCACTTAAGTAATTTAGTTTCATGAAATTTTACGTTAAAAAAAATTTAAAAAACTATTATGTAAAGTTTTAAAGGTTACAAAATTGTATTAATATAAAAATCAAACTAAAAAATGTCATGCTTTACAAAAATATTGGATTTATTTACTGTAGTAAAAATGTAAATAGTTAACCAGAACCATTTCTTAAGGAGAGGTTGATAATCTTTAGAGACACACCTTTATTAGTTATATTGAAGAGCAGCGGATTTGGTTCCGTACGGAGGTATTTTGACCAATGTCTGAATTCTAACACTGGATGTAATGTTTAGCATTTATTACTGAGGACCTTGTGGAAATTCATTAGCGTTCCAGATTCCATTTATTCCCTGTGGGTACTATAAAACCAGAATTTTCAAACTTTTTCTTTCTTTCTTTCTTTCTTCTTTTTTTTTTATTTTTAATAAATGTAGGTCCCACAAGTATTTTTCTGATTGTATGAGGTTAAGTTTTTAAAGGCAAATCTGAGTGAACAATTAGTTAAGACACTGCTTTCCTCATCTTTAGAAAATCATGTAATGAGCTTGTGATGTTTTACTTTATATTAATGAAAATGTTTATGCAGCTAATTCCTACAAATGGAAGCTGTTTTGAGGATCAGTTTTGAATGTGCTTATTCTTTTTTTTTTAAGATTTTGTTAAGGTTTTTTTAATATATTTTATGTGGAGCTGAGGGTCGAACCCAGTGCCTTGCATGTGTGAGGTAAACGCTACCACTGAGCTATAGCCCCAGCCCTGAATGCCCTTAGTCTTTATTGGGACTAACACACACTAATTTTTTTCCTGTAGCACAGAAACTTAAGTTTTCATTTTTTAAAATATTTATTTATTTGCTTTAGTTGTACCCAATGTGTTTATTTGTATATGGTGCTGAGGATCGAACCCGGGCCACACACATGCTAGGTTCTACCGCTGAGCCACAACCCCAGCCCCCAAGTTTTCATTTTTCCCTTCTGATTTAGTTCAAATGTGGTAGCATGCTTTATCTGTTATTAGTGGCTGTCATTTTTTTAAAGGGCTGTAGATAATCTTTTGTTGCTAAGATTACATGGTTAGTAATAAGTTTGTCATTTGATCTTATACTATTTGTGTGGCATCTTTGGTAATAATTTATTTGAATCTTTGTTTCCTTATCCCTAATTGGTTGTGATCACACTACCACGTAGAGCTTTTTTGCTGGATTACTTCACAGGTAGGGATATATACGTGGTATTGCATTGGTTCTGGAGACACAGGATGACTGATTTCTCATTTTGTGATAATAAGAATGATCATGTACCCCCCCCCCCCCAAAAAAAAAGATGGATCATGGGTTCAGATGTCAGCACGATTCATATATCAAGAAGTTCTAGGGGCTGGGGTTGTGGCTTAGCGGCAGAGCCTAGGCGAGCACGGCGCGGGTTCAATCCTCAGTACCACATAAAAAATAAAAAAACGGATTGTGTACAACTAAAGCAAATAAATATTAAAAAAAAAAAAAGAAGTTCTACATCAACCTTTTTCTATGGCTGCAATAAAGTGATCATTGACTAGATCCAGTTTTCAATAGTCACTACAAATTGTGATATTTGAATTCATTTATTTCTTCCTATTATTTGAATTACATAATAACAAACATTCATTTATCAATTATTTGGTTGCTGTTCATTCAAGAAAGATGAGATAAGCACTAGATCTTTCCATTCATTTACTGTTTTCAGAATAATGAAGTGGAACCCTAGCCACTTCCAGAGGTGACTAATGAGTTGTTATTTTGGGTGTCATGATGGACTCATGGATTTTTTTTTTTTTTAATTCCAAGCTTCATTTGGATTTTGGATTTAACTAGTTTTTCATTAATATCTGTTTTCTGTTCTAAGGTCCAATCCAAAGTGTTGTGTTTCATTTAAATGTCATGTCTCCTTAGTCTTCTTGGGACTGTGCTAATTTCTTAATCTTTTTTTTTGTTGTTGTTGTTGTTGTTTTTATTGATTACTACTAAGAAGTATTACTTTTTCTGTTATTGTACTTTCTCTGCCATAAAACTTTGGATTAGCTTAGGATCAGACATTTCTCCAAAGTTGAAATTTGGACTTTAAGTTTTGTGTTTCAATTAATTACTGTGGTTGTTGTTTTCATGTTTAAATTGTTCCTATTTTGGACACCCATTTAAGATTAGTTCTCTTTGTTTGCACTTTGCTTTCTAATGTGATTGTATGTTCCAGGATCATTTATTATGCATTTCCTATGTTATCCCTGGAACCACCCACTTACCCAAGGATCCCTAGTTACTTTCAGTAGGGAAATAGTGTGTGGGGATCATGTACTTGTACTCCTTACTCCTGAGTGAATTTTTGTTTCTAGACCATTTTAATGGACATAACTAGGAAATGTGTTTTATGGAAACAAATTTATCATGAGTTTATACTTTTGGGAATTTAAATGTAAGATTTCTAAGGTTTTTCCTTTGTTTTCTTAAAAAACATTTTGCGTTAAAATATGCATAACATAAAATTTACCATGTTAAGTATTTTTATATATATGGTTCTACAGCAAGTACATTCACATTGTGCTATAATATTTTTTGCTTTTTTTTTCCATACTAGAAATCATTGTTTCTCTGGACCATTTCAAAACCATTCATTTGCTTTATATTACATTACTATTTTTTAAAAATAGTACTAATATTAACAGTGTGATTGGTGAATAAAACAGAATAATTATTATTAGTGTTATTTTAATTATTATTAGTGTTATTTAAGGTGTTCCCCAGTCAAGAAATTCAATTTGTTGTGTTTAAAATTCACTTGGAATAATTTTGTTAAGTATGGTTAAACCACTTGATGTACAGTTTGATTAGTTTTTTTTTTCCATTTTATTTTCCTACTATAGGGGTTACTTATTCTAAATTTTTATTTTATTTTTTTGGGGGTACCAGGGATTGAACTCAGGGGCACTGGACCACTGGGCCATATCCCCAGCCCTTTTTTGTAATTTATTAGAGACAGGGTCTCACTGAGTTGCTAAGTGCCTTGCCATTGCTGAGGCTGGCTTTGAACTCGCGATCCTCCTGCCTCAGCCTCCCAGGTGCTGGGATTACAGGCATGCGCCACAGTGCCCGGCTTTTTAAAATATTTATTTATTTGCTTTAGTTGTACACAATGTGTTTATTTGTATGTGGTGCTGAGGATCGAACCCGGACCGCACACGTGCTTGGCGAGCGCTCTACCGCTGAGCCACAACCCCAGCCCTTTATTTAATTTTTTATAGGATATTTAGAAGATTCCAGAATCAAAGGTATAAAACAGATTCATTTAGAAAATTACTTTCATCCTTTTTCCTTTCTGCTTTGTTCCCTTCCTCCCACATAAATAAACATTTTCATAGTTTTTTAACGTATCCTTCTATTGCAACATTCTATGAAAATGATTATAAATCCCTCTTGGTCAATGTATACTAATTTTTCTCCTTTCATATGTATCGCTAGTTATCTGTTGCTGTATAACCTGTTGTTCCCAAACTCTGTGGCTCAACAAACATTTATCTTATCAATTTATGTGGGTCAGTATGTCAGAAGCATCTTAGCTGGGTAGTTCTGACACAGGGTCTTTTGAAGTTACAGTTCAGATGACAACAGGGGCTGTGGTTGTCTGAAGTCTTTGCCAGGACTGTAAGATTCATATAAGGCTATTAGCAGGAGGTTTCAGTTCTAGTTTGAGCCTCAGTTCCTCATTACACAGGCCTCTTTTGACAGCTGGCTTCCCCCAGAATGAGTGATCCAACAGAGATCACTTTACCAGGATGGAAGGCACACAGGGTATTTTATATCCTAATATCAGAAGTCACATGCCATCCTTTCTGCCATATACTATTGTTGACACAAACAATGGGTGAATGAATATCAGGGGGACGGGTATCCTGGACCCAGGGCTACATTAATAGGGTACCACACATGTGTAAGCTAGTATGTAATGCAGATTCTGTTTTTTCACTGAATATTTCTTGACTGTTACTCCAGGGCAGTAAAAAGAAATCATCTTCATTGATTTTTATAGCTGCATAATATATTATTCTGGTCTGGTCTGTGAATATAATCACGATCACTCAGGATGCCAATAGTAGAGATTCCGTTTACTTTTAGCCTTTTATAACCATAGGTTATGCTACAATGACTAGCCTTATGCATATGCTATTTTTTGTGTTTTGTTTTTAAGTGCATACAGTTATTTTTTAAAATCATCTGCCAATAAACTTACATCCTCTTTTAGAATCTGTTTGAATTGAAGCTTCTTTCTGAATTATTTTTGTTATTAGTGTTTTCATATACATAGCAAGTATAGTGGAGGAGGAGAAAGAAGAAGAGGAGGAGGAGGATGATTATGGCCTAAGGGCATAAGTATTGTTCTTTTTAGGTATACATGACAGTAGAGTGTATTTCAACATATTATCCATACATGGAATAATCTGTTTTATCTTCTAACAGTTTTTGCATATGAATGTCCTATTGTTCCAACATCTTTTTTTTTTTGACCAAAAAAAAAAAAAAATGCTCTTTCTCTGTGAAGTTACTTTTTTACCTTTTCAAACCTCAGTAGATCTTGTATTTGTGTTTCTGAATTTTTTTAACATTTTATTTTTTAGTTGTGGGTGGACACAGTACCTTTATTTTATTTTAATGTGGTGCTGAGGATTGAACCCAATGCCACAACCCCAGCCCTATTCCTGGATTCATTGTTGTGTTTTGTTGATCTATTTATCTGTTCTGGGGGCCCTTTTATAAGACACTAATCTCACTCATGAGATCTCTACCCTCATGACCTAGTCACCTCCAAAGGCCCTGCTACCTAACACCACCACATTCTGGGTCAGGATTTCCACATATGACTTTTGGAAGGACACGCAGACATTTAGTCTATAACACTGGCTGACTGATGAGAAACATGACAAGATGCTTTGGCAAGTTTATCCACAAGATGATAAATTTGGGTCACAGAATTCTAAGCCATAGATAGACTCTGAGCACAAAGGAATACTGCTCAATTTAGTGGTACCCACACATCTGAAAACCAATATAGTCAGGATTTGGAGGAGAATTCTGCTAGCCAGGGCTTGAATGTGCTTGTCTGAGAGAGTTTAGTAGAGGCAAAGAGACCATTCAGATGGAGGGAGATACACTGGCAGTGAAAAGGAATTGCGGGAGATAGCAGTCAGGTGTGAAGTGGAGGACCAAGTTGCCGAGAGTGAGGCTGAGTGGACGAGCCCCATGCAGCCAAACGAGGAGCGTTTTGCATTCTAGGTAAGGCTCCATTGCTGTGCTAGTCTGCACACTTCAGAATAGAGCTGCTTCCTGAGTAGGTCCCAGAGCTTGTACTGAGATTGAAGAAAGGAGGAAAAGAAGGTAGGGCATATCTTCAAGGATATGGTCACAAACAGAAATCACACAGATCTGGGTTCCAATCCTGGCACCTTTACTGTGTAACTGTGGAGAATTTTCTAAATTTTTGGAAGCCTTGGTTTCTCATCTATCCAACAAGAAAAACGAGAGTCACTATTTTTTTTGTGCTATTTGGAAGCAACAAGGAGAAAGAAGTTAATGCATATTTGATGATCATTCATGCTGTTGGAGGAGACCATCTTCTTCTCAGGTCCATGTTAGTGTTGCATGTTCTAGCTCCTTTTTGGCTCGGTGGGGACATATGATTTTATTCTGACTAATAAGTTGTGAATGGAACTGATGGGTATCATTTTAGGGGTCAGTCTAAGATCTCCCAGAAACTCCTCACCCTCTGACAGGGTGATCAAATGTCCAGGACAATGATTTCTCTGTTAATTTGGTTCCCTGAATATTCAGTTAACTGTAAGTGGAATCTCACTGCCAATCTGAGATGGACCTTTACTGTGAGCAAGTTTTGAACCTTTGTTGTTGCAAGCTATAGAGATCTTTGTTCTTGTTAGTTACAGCAGCCTGACCTGTCACTTCCTGATATAACATGATAGCATTCAACAGAGCTTCTGGTATACAACAAGTAATAAAAAATACATAGTTGTTAAAATGGAGAACCTTGTTATGGTTCAATTAGGCATATTCTCTAAGCAGCATTAGTTTCAATGTCTTATCACTAATGAGAAAGAAATAGAAGCAAGAAAACATGAGTATCTGTGGAATTTGGGGTCTTCTTTCTTATAATCATTAATTTATGATCATAATGAATAAGCACAGAGGCAGATCATTATTGCACATGGCAATTATCTTAGAAAAGTCTGAAAGTGTTGAGACAAGTAATTGGTTGCATGGAAAGTTTATGCAGAAGCTTAAATATAAATGCATGTCAATTTTTTCTTAGTTAAGACCTATACGCTTTCCCATCTGGTTGTTCATCTGGATGATAACTCTGGATAATACACTGATTTATGGGCTATCATAAAAGTTATAGAACAGAAGATGAGAAAACCTCCCATTAGGCTTCTTAAGGTGGAATTCACATTATTGTTATTTGTAATCCCCAAATGCCTGTCATCAGAATCACTTGGGGAGTTAAATGAAAAAATTTCTTTCTTTGAAATAACTTTTAAATGGCAGAATTTTTGCAGCATAAATATGCAGGGCTCATATATTCCCTTTGTATTTAATATTTTTAAATATCTTTTCTACATTTGCTTACTTAAGATAATGGTATTCTGTTACCAAAGTACCCATATCCATTTATAAGAATTTAATTTTGAGGCACCCTTTTTATCTATAATCCACAGTTCTGTTTGATCAGTTGTCTCAATAATGCCCTTTTTAGCATAATTTTCCTCCAAAGATTCATTCTAGAATTATGTATTGCATATAATTTTCATGTCTCCTCAATCTCTTTTAACCTAGAGTATTTCCTGAGCTTCTCTTGGCATTTTGTTGTACAGATACATTTGAAAAATATTGGCCAGTTATTCTATAGAATGACCCTCACTGTGGATGTGTTTAGTATTCCTCATAATTGGATTCAGATTATGTATCCCTTGCCAGAATACAACTAAGGTGACCTGTCTTCTACAAGGTGTCCCACCCAGAGGTGTGCAATACCCACTGCCTTTCCTTGGTGATGTTAATTTTGGTCATCCAGTAAAGGTTTTATCTACTTTCTCTACCGTATAGTTACTGGTTTTCCTTTTGTAAGTAGTAAGTGGTTTATGGGAAAATACTTTAAGATCCTGCACATATCCCACTGTACATCAAACACTGCACCTTAGATTTAAGAACTGCTGATTCTTGTCCAAGCCAATCTCCACATTTGTCACTTGGCCTTCTGCTGTAAGGATAATCCACTGTCCTATGCCATCTGACTGTTTTGATGCATGTGTCTATGTAGCCATATACATCTATATATTCTATTTTTCTTTTCTCTTTATGCATCTACCATCTATTTTTATCTATCTCTGTGATCGATATGGCATCACGAATTCCTATTTTACTTTATTGGTATAATCTGTAGCTAACATTATTTATTTTGATGCTCAAGTTGTCTCAGCTTTGGCCACGGGAGCCCCTTCAAGCTGGTACCTCTGTTTTGTTGAGATACATCCATTGTGTGTTTTTGTATGTGGTGGGGGTAAGTTTGGCAATGTCCCTACTTGCCTGGACAGCAAGATGTTCCTGAACATATCATACCCACCTGAACTTAAAGATCCTAACCCTAAGCTTGTTAGCCGCCGGAAAGGGATTGCAGCCTGGAACGGCAGCTCCGCGGGAAGGAGTCCGGAGACAGGATGGAGACGAAAAAATTCTTTAATCTTTCTGTCTCTGTCTCTTGTAATTTCTAACACTACATACACACTCTCACAAGAAACCAAGCACGTACTCTTACAAGAAACTACAATGTATCTATACAATAACGATAACCCTGTCCTTTCACTCTCACAAGAAACCAAGCACGTACTCTTACAAGAAACTACAATGTATCTATACAATAGCGATAACCCTGTCCTTTCTCTCTCTGGTCTCATCCCATGCGCCCGAGCAGGAATGGTGCTTGCTCGATCTGCCGAGTCACTCCTCAAATCTCTCGAGATCTTGGGCCAAGTCCCGTGAGACTACGGAAGGCGACAATGCCCAAAAATGTCAATCTGCTGAGTCATTGCTCAAATCTCTCGAGATCCTGGGCCAAGTCCCGTGAGACTACGGAAGGCGACAATGCCCAAAAATGTCTATGGCCCATAGTCAACCGCAATCTTAGCTATCTCCCCAAACAGGGCTCCTGCATTTCCCCCTTTTGTTTTAAAAGAGGGGATGCTCTAGGACGTCTATGTGCAACCAACATTCTTACCCGTCATTGGATAATCAAGGCTGTGCCCTTGACTCCTGTCTTAGGTTGATATGTCGGCCACATGAGACTGTCCCGTGCGACTGTGCCTGTCTTAGGTTGTCCCCCTCTGGGGATCTTACCCGTCATTGGCTAACCAGCCATCCAATGGAGCCCTTTAGGATCGACTGTGTAAGATGACTAACAGCCGTCCAATTGGGAGGAGATGCTGCGGCTTTAAGGCGACAAGCCTTTTGGTGACAAGTCAAATTGCATAGCATATCAAATTCTTTAAACAAATCAGCTGCCCTAAGTTCTATCAAGTAACACAGTGAGTTCTCTAAACAAATACCCGCAAGGTACTGTCCCATGAAGTCCCAAACAATGAAAGATCAAAATGTCCACTTGTTATAACACGTAGATCTAGGAGGCCCCATGCATGCAGAGCAGAGGCCACACTGCTGGTGAGGTTGTTTGACATTTGAGCAGCAGGGATGCTTGCAGCGACCGCGATCCCTGCAGCTGTAGAAGCAGCCGTCTTTTTTATGTCTAGACGATGCCACCGGCAAATCTTCAGGGCCCGCTATCTAGAGACTGAAGCATCAATTGTTAAAGGAAAGGCAGTGCTATTCCAGCACTGAGTCAAGAGGCGAGTTGTCAAACTAAATAATAGAATTATTAGATTGGAAAAATAAGTTGATTTCTGCTCACACACATTGTAGCCTGTGCTCCCACAAACATAAGCTGGCAAAATATCATTTTTAGAACAAAACAAAGAAAGACTGAGGGTAATTACTGCATTAAAGATAGATTAAAGAAAAACTAAAAGCACTTTGGAGAAATAATTTGTTAGCTGGAACTCTCGAGTTTCTGCATACACAGCAGTCCTTTACCTGTTGAAATAATTGAAAATTAATCATTTTTTAAACAAATGAAGTTAATAACAAATAAGCAACCTCATGTCAAAACACCAAAATATCAGGTTATACAGCACTAGTCATATTTTTTGCTAAAGAGAAGTCCCTGGGACACCTATAAAACAAAATTGAAGGTACCTTCACTTATTAAATTATTTACCCATTTTGAATACTCTTAAACTTAAATGAATTAGAGTTATTTGGATCCATATATATATATATATATATATTCACAAGCGCTTTGTTATTTTTGATGTCACACTGGACAGACGCACATACAAACATATATTTGTGACGTCACATTAACATGAAATTTAGACAAATACACAAATAAACACATATATAAAAGGTAAAAAAAATATATATATAATTGTGTGCACACTAAAGAGAGATCTCTTCGTCCCAGCCAGGAGGAATGACACTTAAGTTGTGACATATTTTGAAGGACTCTTTTAAGGGAATCATTCCATATCTTCATCATGGTCCTCTTGATTTTGTACCTTTTTTATTAATCTTGATTCCTCAACAACTTCATCTTGATCCTTTTGATGTGGTACCTGCTTTATTAATCTAGATGGTATCCATATTGGAGAGGATTCATGCTTTGGAAAGACACAAACAGATCCTCTCCCCCAAATTAATACTGGATCCGGACCCTTCCATGTACCTGAAAGAACATCCTTCCAGTAAACCAAAGGTTTATGTTGTTGATGTGGGTTCCAATGTCTGTCTCCAGCAGAATAACCATCAGAGTCTAAAGTTAAAAAATTTAAAGTAAACAGGGCAACTGCCAATCTGTCCTTAGGATTTTTCCAGTTTCCTTCTTTCTGTTTTAACAACATAACTTTTAGTGTGCGGTTTGCTCTTTCAATAATGCCTTGACCCTGAGGATTGTATGGGATGCCTGTTTTATGGGATATGTTGAATTTTGCGCAAAACTGTTTGAAAGATGAGGACGTATAAGCGGGACCATTATCTGTTTTAAGCATTTTGGGGATGCCCAATGCAGCAAAAGCTTGTAAACAATGAGATGTGACATCTTTAACTTTTTCTCCGGAATGTAAGGAAGCAAAAATCATGCCTGAGCATGTATCTATGGTTACATGAATAAATTGCAATTTTCCAAAGCTTGGCTCATGAGTAACATCCATCTGCCACAAATGATTGGGCATTAATCCTCTAGGGTTAACACCAAAATGAGGATTGGGCAAATGTGTTATACAAGATTTACAATCTTTTACAATTGTTCTGGCTTGCTCCTTTGTGATTTTAAACCTACGTTGCAAGGTGGTGCTGTTGACGTGAAACTGGGAATGAAATAAAGTAGCTTGTTGTAGTGCTGAAAGTATAAATATTGTTTTTGTAAGTTCATCTGCCTTTTGATTACCTTCATGGAGGGGGCCAGGCAAATTAGTATGTGCTCTAATATGGCCTACGAATAGAGGTTCTTTTCTTGCCCACAAAAGTTTTTGTATCTGATAAAACAATTTAAAGGCTGGAGTATGAGGTGCTATTGGTCCTGCTAACTCTAATTTTGGGACGGCTTGTACAATATAGTGGCTATCTGAAAAAATGTTTATGGGCTGGTCTCTAAAATTTTCCAGAGCTCTTACCACAGCTTCCAATTCCACTAGTTGAGCTGATTTGTGTGCAGTTATGTAAGTCATATTTTCTTTTGTAGTGACTACTGCAGCAGTACCATTTGAGGACCCATCTGTAAATACATTAAATGCCTTAGGAATAGGTTGATTTTTTATTACCTGTGGAAATATAATAGGATGATTAATACAAAAAGATAATATAGGAGACTTAGGAAGGTGATTATCAAAATTTGCAGAGGTAGAGCATCTAGCTATAGCCCAGTCATTATCATTGAAGCATAAATATTCAATCTGTGACGATGAATAGGGAGTAATAATAGTAGCAGGGTGAATGCCAAATATTTTAGTAGAAGTTTTAAGTCCTTGAAGAATAAGTTTAGCCACCATGGAGGTATATGACTCAATTATGCTTTTAGGAGAGACAGGCAAATGTATCCATAATAAAGGCCCTTGTTGCCAAAATACTCCTGTCGGTGTATATTGTGAAGAAATAATAATCAATATCAGCGGTTGAGTTAAATCAAATCTGTCACAATGAGCTCCTTCTATGGCTTTTTCTACTACCTTTAAAGCTTTCCTAGCATCAGGAGTCAATGTTCGCGGTGAGGATGGATCAGGGGCCCCTCGAAGAATATCAAATAAAGGTTTTAATTGGCCAGTAGTGAGGTTTAGTGTAGGGCGAAGCCAATTAATGTCTCCCAGTAGTTTTTGGAAATCATTGAGGGTGGTTAAATGTTCTTTATTTATTAAAATTTTTTGGGGTCTAACAAAAGTATCCATGATTTTAAATCCTAAATATAATATGGGAGATCTGGTTTGAACTTTTTCTTCTGCTATATATAATCCGTATTTTTTAAAATTTTCTACCATGTCACTGAATATATTAAATAAGATTTTTTGATTAGGGTGGGCCAGTAAAATATCATCCATGTAATGTAGACACATGAGGTTTGGATATTTATTTTTAATGGGTTGGATAGCCTTGTCCACATATATTTGGCATATGGTGGGGCTATTAGCCATTCCCTGCGGCAAAACCTTCCATTGATATCTCTGATCAGGGCCATTATTGTTAATAGAAGGAACTGAAAAAGCAAACCTGGGGGCATCCAGAGGATGTAGGGGAATAGAAAAGAAGCAATCCTTTATATCAAGACTAATAACATGGAAATTTTTTGGAATAGCTATAGGATTCGGAAGTCCAGGTTGAGTAGGGCCCATGACTTGCATGGTTTTATTAATTTGTCTAAGATCATGTAATAATCGCCATTTTCCTGATTTTTTCTTGATCACAAATATGGGGGAATTCCAGGGAGAGGTGGAATGTTCTATATGTCCTGCTTTTAATTGTTCCTTAACTAGTAGGTGGGCCGCTTGTAATTTCTCTTTAGATAGGGGCCACTGAGGGACCCACACTGGCTTATCAGAAAGCCATGGTATTTTCAAAATTATTTTCTCAGTGGCCCCAAAGAAAAATGTCTTTTTCCTATATAATAATGATTTCTTTTAGGGTTAAGCTTACCCTGTACTTTTTGATGATTTCTTTTAGGGTTAAGATTACCCTGTATGTTTTTACATTTAACACCTGCAGGTTTGGTTGCAAGGTGTACTCCCATTTGTTGTAAAATATCTCTTCCCCATAAAGTAACCGGTAGATTAGGTAAAACATAAGGCTGAAATGTGCCTTTATGTCCTTCATCATCCTCCCATTTTAAAATTACCGCACTTTTTTCTGGGAGGTTATTATATCCCAAGCCTCTTAAACTGGTTGAAGCTTTTTGTAGAGGCCAGTGTTTGGGCCATTGACGTAAATTAATGATGGAAGAATCAGCTCCAGTATCTATAAGACCCTCCATTTCTATTCCTTGGATTCTTATTTTACACATAGGCCTCCTTGTACAGTCCCGAACCCAGCAAACCATGGGTTTTGAATCAGTGGAACAAAATCCTCTATTGTTCCTATTTAGAGGCATATTCATTTTAAATGAATTATGTAAATTTGGAAGGAGGAGCAGCTGAGCAATTCTATCTCCCTGATTAATAGAACTTATACTTTGGGGTGAGCTAAGCATTATTTTTATTTCCCCTTTATAGTCTGAGTTTATTACGCCTGGGGTCACTTGCAAACCTAATAAGCTTTCAGGACTTTGCCCGATAATAAGTCCTACAGTCCCTGAGGGAAGAGGTCCCCTGACTCCTGTGGGAATCAGTTGAACCCCCATTTCAGGTGTTAACACTATTCGGGCGGTGGAACAGAGGTCTAATCCTGCATTTCCTCCTGTTCCTCTGGCGAGGGAGTGGATGGGTAATAGGGATTGTGTCGGGGAAGCATCTGAGTGGATGCTTGAGGATACTCCTCCTCCAATGCCTCGTACATTTGTGGGCCCCGGGGCATTGGGCCCCGTGCCCTGTTTTTTGAATTCCTGAACAAAGGATTTCCATGGATGTCAAATTTTGAATAGCATTTATTGGCCCAATGATTTCCTTTCTTACACCTGGGGCAGCAACCTGGAGTACGGTATGAATTTGGTCTTATTTCTCTTTGGGGATTTTGCCTAGAATAGCCTGATTGATTATGATAATTTTGCCTAGAATATCCCGATTGATTATAATGTCTATGTTGAGCCCTTGTAAAATTTTGAGGGGCAGCATCTCTCACAGCTGCTGCAATCACATTCCCTGTGACAAAGGCATCATTTACATCTTTACATAGTTGTATATATATGGAAAGATCCTTTTTATTTTTCCATGGCCTGATGACTTCCTGGCAATATTTATTAGCATTTTCGTACGCTAATTGAATAACTAATGGCATAACTTGATCAATGTCTCCAAAAACTCTACCTGCAGTTCTCAAAAGTCTATCAGCAAATTCAGCATATGGTTCATTAGGTCCTTGAATTACTTTGGACAAGCTACCTTGTAGATCCCCAGGTCCTTGTACAGTTTTCCATGCCTTTAAGGCAGCTGCATTTATCTGAGCATATACTCCTGGGGTATAATGTTTTTGATCCTGTATGTCTGCGAATTGCCCTTCTCCTGTGAGCATTTCTATATTATGGTCTCCAAACCCTGCATCTGCATTTCTTTTAGCTGTTTCTATACAAAGTTCCTGAAATTGCGATCGCCAAACCAAGTATTGTCCCCCACTTAATGTTGCTTTACATAGACGCTTCCAGTCTGAGGGGGTTAAGCTAAAGGTGTTAAGGGACTCCAGTATACTCAACGTGAAAGGAGCTTGGGGTCCATAAGTCATTACTGCCTCTTTGAGATTTTTTATTGTTTTGAAATCTATTGGCTGGTGGCCCCTCTGTCCATTTTCATATTCAAATACTGGCAGTTCCCAATGTATCTGTGAGTTACCCTCGAGAGCGCATAAGCGCTCAGAAAGACTTTTTATTTCTATTTCTAGGGTATGCAAACGTCTAGTGATACCCTTCATATTTTCTGTAATCGATTTCACCCATGGGGGAGTAGAGGACACAAGTTCCTCCACTTGATGATCCCTTATCTTGGTCTTCCTTAATTTCCTTTTATTCATTTTCTCAAAATCACCTTTAGTTAATTCCTCCTCACTACTACTACTCTCATTGGTCCTAACTGACTCAGTAACATCCTGAGTCTCAGGTTCAATTGAGACCATGTATCCTTGAAATATCTCTAATAAATCTTGAATAGCTTTAGCAGCTCGGATCTTTGTAATTTGGGGACACTTCTAATACTCTCCTTACTGGTCTTAGTTGACTCAGCGGAATCTACGCTTTTATGATTGCCTTCACTGTTTTCTAAATCCTCCTCACTAACGACAGACTCATCCATATCAAAGAATTCATCAAGAGCCTCGTACACTTGGGTCTTAGTTATTTTCGAACCCATTTTAACCGCTCTGACTAGAGACTCCTGCGAGGTTTCTCAGTTCTTACCTGCCGTGCTGAATTCCCCGTACGGGCCACCAACTGTTAGCCGCCGGAAAGGGATTGCAGCCTGGAACGGCAGCTCCGCGGGAAGGAGTCCGGAGACAGGATGGAGACGAAAAAATTCTTTAATCTTTCTGTCTCTGTCTCTTGTAATTTCTAACACTACATACACACTCTCACAAGAAACCAAGCACGTACTCTTACAAGAAACTACAATGTATCTATACAATAACGATAACCCTGTCCTTTCACTCTCACAAGAAACCAAGCACGTACTCTTACAAGAAACTACAATGTATCTATACAATAGCGATAACCCTGTCCTTTCTCTCTCTGGTCTCATCCCATGCGCCCGAGCAGGAATGGTGCTTGCTCGATCTGCCGAGTCACTCCTCAAATCTCTCGAGATCTTGGGCCAAGTCCCGTGAGACTACGGAAGGCGACAATGCCCAAAAATGTCAATCTGCTGAGTCATTGCTCAAATCTCTCGAGATCCTGGGCCAAGTCCCGTGAGACTACGGAAGGCGACAATGCCCAAAAATGTCTATGGCCCATAGTCAACCGCAATCTTAGCTATCTCCCCAAACAGGGCTCCTGCATAAGCTAACTGAATTAAATGTCAGGGAGTGCAGCTTAGCTGTCTGCATTTTTAAAGAGATGTTCCCAAATGGTTCTCAAAGTCAGGTAGCTGTATAAACCACTGTGTTATTTGATAAAAGGGGTTATAAAACGCTTCATAATCACTCTAATGGTCAGAATCCATGACCCTTTGATGGCTAATTGATTCTTTCAGGACTCTTTTGTTTTATAATTTCAGACTACCAAAATTATACCCAATAATCCTCCAGAAGTGTCACCCACTCACTGCTCTTTCATTTAGCTTCCCTTCTAGGTTGGTCCTAATTCTACATTATCTTAACATCTTTTAGTCCTGCCTTTAGACACTTAGTTCTTTCTTTCTCTCCTCCTCCCTCCCTAATTCATCATTCCACAGCACAATGAAGTCTTGATATAAGGTGTATGTGATGGGCCTTTAGATTGCAGGAAGGGAAGTAAGTCATTGGATGTGGGAATTTATCCATTCATTTATTCAACAAGTATTAATTGAGCCACTACTGTGTGCAAGGAACAGTGATGCGTGATGCACTTGGGGGTAGGGATACAGCAGGAACAAAGCAGTCTTGATGTGATCTCCTTATAAATTACTGTTCAGTAGGCTAAATCAATAGTAAGAAATGGGGCAAACAAATTTGTGTAAAGTTAGAAATAAGGTGAGAGGTCCAACACATGTTTTCTGAGGAAAAGATAATTGAGCTGAGAATTATAGGAAGAAGAGGAGTTAATAAATACAGCACTGGGCCATGGGAGGAGTGGTCCCAGCAGAGGAAACAACCTGTGCAAAGGCCCCGTGGCAGAAGAGAGCATGGTTCATTATAAATAACACCACTGAAATATTACCACTCTTGCTGAAAAACAGAATAGTAATTGATATGGTGAAAAATATTGCAGAAGAAGTAAACAGTGGGTTATGCAGACTTCTGTGAAGTATTATTTTAGAGATTTTTATCTTGAAAGCAATGTAAAGATATTGGCGTATTTTCATCCTGAGTGACATCAGATTTGTGTTTTTCTTAGAAAGGTCACTATACTGGGTAAAAAAAAACAGATTGAAGGAGGCAAGAGAATGTAAGCTGCCTGGTACCGTAACCCGCAAGGAAATCTCGGAGGCAGAGTAAAGCTTTTACTACTTTTACTTCTACTTTCTTAGAGCTTTGAGAGGGAGCTTTGAGAGGGAAAGAAAGGTTTTTAGAGAGAAAGATTAAAGAGAGCTTTTCTTCTTGTCTTCTTAGCTTAGAGTAGAAAGATAGAAAGATTTAGAAAGATAGAAAGATAGAGCTTAGCTTAGAGAAAGATTAGAGCTTCTTTCTTCTCTCTTCTTTCTTCCTTCTTTTTTCTTCTGTCTTCCTCAGGAGCCTCGGCCTAACTCTGACCAGTCATTACTTCTTCTATCTGGTTTCTCTTCTGTCTTCTATCTGGTTTCTCTTCTGTAACCACTCTGCCTACGTTCTGGCCACTCTGATTCTTCTGACCGACCGAGTGACTGCCCGACTGACTGAATTCTCCGTTCTCCTAACTCGGACTGCTTTCACCCGGTTATATACCTTCAGCTTTGCGGGTGCCTACAGGTGCGTCACATACATATCAGGTGGAACTTATGGCTTCCAGCTAGCTGCAACAGCCCTTCCTGATTAGGGCTCCTTCAAGAGAAGACATGAGGGGGGAGATTCTAGTAGAGGATGGAGAGGAGACGATGGATTCAGGAGATGGGAAGGAGGGAAACTGACTGAATTTGATGAAGAATTAGATATTTTGAATAAGGAAGAGCAGGTGAATAAGCAAGGTCACCATTCCAGGATAGGGAAGTCACTGTGGGTCATCCCTAGATGGCCATGAGGAGAAGATCAGGTTTCGGGTAGAACACAAATTCACTTTTAGACATGTTGAATTTAGGTGTTGAGTAGAAATGTCAGGTAGTCTTAGCTCAGGGGAGAAAGGTATTAAGAGTAAGGCTTGATTAGATTCTCATTAAACATTTTTGGTAAAAAAATACCTCTCAGGTGTCGTTCTGTTCCTCATGGCATCATATTAGAAAAAACATTAATGTCATAGCCCTGTAATGAATGGTGTTTGATCATTTGTGTTTTAGGTGGTAAATAGCAGATCTCTTCACGGTAAAGATGTTTTTCACTTTGTAATTAGCAAGTAACCTGTAGAGAGGTGCCCCTCTGGCACCATACTGTTAATACTTCTCCTGCAACCTTTCACCTAAAGAGGATGGTCCTTGCCTGAATCAGTTAATCCACTAGTTGTTACAAAATGGTGATTTTCTAATTGTGCTAGACCTTTTTACATTGGCTTTAGATTGCTTTTCAGTCTTCAATGAAGATTTTCCTCATCACTTAGGAATAAATTATAATTTCTACTAAAAATAAAAATTCTAAATTCTTTCAGTGCTTTTCTAAGAAGGGAGATGGTCATCTTTAGTGGTGGTAAATGAATTTTCCTTTTCTGTCTTCTAGTATCATCATGAACTCATGGATTTTAATTTATTGTGTTCTGCCAACAATTACAATCTTTGTGATGCACAAGTTGTTCCATATTTGGCCTGTGGGAGCCCTTTCAGCTCAGTGTGTAAGTGCTTCCTTGCTTTCTGGCATAAGTTGTTCCTGGCTCACTTTGTATTTTTCCTGTCCCGCATGTGAAACCCTCACTCTACCTTTATATATCTTCCCTTTCAATAAATTAGGTTGTTCATCTCCCTTATGGAGCTTCTGGAACCAAATTCTCAAAACTGAAGGTGCGTTTACTTAACCCAATGGACTTAGTGTTTTACTTCTGTGCCAGTGGCATTGCTGGGTTCTAGATCTTAGAACTCACATTGATTCCTTAGGCTTAATTGCTGAAATGTGTGAAATGCTACCTTTTTTTTCCTAATCATTCCTTAGATATATTTTGTATAGGATATAAAGAAACATTTATTGTACAAAATTAAGGCCTTTATACTTCATTGTTCATGAAGTATAAAGAAAGAGTGGATGAATTTTTTAAATCCTTCACAAAAATTTCACTTTCACTTCTCCCCCACCTTGAACCATTCAAACGACTTGACTAAATGTTATCAAAGCAAATACCATAAATAACACCAAGTCCATTAAAGATGACTATCCCTGTTGCTGCCTGAAGCGGAAACCGCCTTGGAGCAACGAACGCCGCAGGAAAATTCGGAGGCAGGATGAAAATGAAAAAAGGTCTTTTATTCTTCTTCTCTCTCTCCGGCTCCAGCAATCACTCCAAACGCTCTAACTCCAACCACCACCTTCTTCTTCTTCCACACACACACTAACTAAACTCACCCAGTTATATACATATCGCTTTAACAAGGACACGTGCTTACAGCTCGAGCTTACAGGTGCGTCATGCAGTGTTCACGGGCATACAAAGATTCTTTGGATAATGTATTACTATCAGGTGGAAACTAGAACATCTTTTATGGCTCTCAGCTAACCGCAATCTTTAGCTATCTCCTTGATTATAGGCTCCTTCAATTCCCCCTTTTAGTTTTAAAAGAGGGGATGTTCTAGGACGTCCATGTGCAACCGACATTCTTACCCGTCATGGGAGTCTAGGCTGTCCTGACTCCTGGCTTAGGTTGACATGCCGGCCACATTAGACTGTCCCGTGCGACTGTGCCGTGTCTTAGGTTGTCCCCTTCTGGGGATCTTACCCGTCATAGGCTAACCAGCCATCCAATAGAGCCCTTCAGGATCGACTGTGTGTTGACTAACAGCCGTCCAATTTTTAGGAGATGCTGCGGCTTTAAGGCGGCAAGCCTACTGCTGACGAGCCAAGTTTCCATA
>CM046673.1:61434966-61494265 GCA_025594165.1 Tamias sibiricus | reverse complement strand
ATCAGGGAGATGAACAACCTAATTTATTGAAAGGGAAGATATATAAAGGTAGAGTGAGGGTTTCACATCCGGGACAGGAAAAATACAAAGTGAGCCAGGAACAACTTATGCCAGAAAGCAAGGAAGCACTTACACACTGAGCTGAAAGGGCTCCCACAGGCCAAATATGGAACAACTTGTGCATCACAAAGATTGTAATTGTTGGCAGAACACAATAAATTAAAATCCATGAGTTCATGATGATACTAGAAGACAGAAAAGGAAAATTCATTTACCACCACTAAGATGACCATCTCCCTTCTTAGAAAAGCACTGAAAGAATTTAGAATTTTTATTTTTAGTAGAAATTATAATTTATTCCTAAGTGATGAGGAAAATCTTCATTGAAGACTGAAAAGCAATCTAAAGCCAATGTAAAAAGGTCTAGCACAATTAGAAAATCACCATTTTGTAACAACTAGTGGATTAACTGATTCAGGCAAGGACCATCCTCTTTAGGTGAAAGGTTGCAGGAGAAGTATTAACAGTATGGTGCCAGAGGGGCACCTCTCTACAGGTTACTTGCTAATTACAAAGTGAAAAACATCTTTACCGTGAAGAGATCTGCTATTTACCACCTAAAACACAAATGATCAAACACCATTCATTACAGGGCTATGACATTAATGTTTTTTCTAATATGATGCCATGAGGAACAGAACGACACCTGAGAGGTATTTTTTACCAAAAATGTTTAATGAGAATCTAATCAAGCCTTACTCTTAATACCTTTCTCCCCTGAGCTAAGACTACCTGACATTTCTACTCAACACCTAAATTCAACATGTCTAAAAGTGGATTTGTGTTCTACCCGAAACCTGATCTTCTCCTCATGGCCATCTAGGGATGACCCACAGTGACTTCCCTATCCTGGAATGGTGACCTTGCTTATTCACCTGCTCTTCCTTATTCAAAATATCTAATTCTTCATCAAATTCAGTCAGTTTCCCTCCTTCCCATCTCCTGAATCCATCGTCTCCTCTCCATCCTCTACTAGAATCTCCCCCCTCATGTCTTCTCTTGAAGGAGCCCTAATCAGGAAGGGCTGTTGCAGCTAGCTGGAAGCCATAAGTTCCACCTGATATGTATGTGACGGCACACCTGTAGGCACCCGCAAAGCTGAAGGTATATAACCGGGTGAAAGCAGTCCGAGTTAGGAGAACGGAGAATTCAGTCAGTCGGGCAGTCACTCGGTCGGTCAGAAGAATCAGAGTGGCCAGAACGTAGGCAGAGTGGTTACAGAAGAGAAACCAGATAGAAGACAGAAGAGAAACCAGATAGAAGAAGTAATGACTGGTCAGAGTTAGGCCGAGGCTCCTGAGGAAGACAGAAGAAAAAAGAAGGAAGAAAGAAGAGAGAAGAAAGAAGCTCTAATCTTTCTCTAAGCTAAGCTCTATCTTTCTATCTTTCTAAATCTTTCTATCTTTCTACTCTAAGCTAAGAAGACAAGAAGAAAAGCTCTCTTAATCTTTCTCTCTAAAAACCTTTCTTTCCCTCTCAAAGCTCCCTCTCAAAGCTCTAAGAAAGTAGAAGTAAAAGTAGTAAAAGCTTTACTCTGCCTCCGAGATTTCCTTGCGGGTTACGGTACCAGGCAGCTTACATTCTCTTGCCTCCTTCCAATCTGTTTTTCCCAGTATAGTGACCTTTCTAAGAAAAACACAAATCTGATGTCACTCAGGATAAAATACGCCAATATCTTTACATTGCTTTCAAGATAAAAATCTCTAAAATAAGATACTTCACAGAAGTCTGCATAACCCGCTGTTTACTTCTTCTGCAATATTTTTCACCATATCAATTACTATTCTGTTTTTCAGCAAGAGTGGTAATATTTCAGTGGTTTTATTTATAATGAACCATGCTCTCTTCTGCCAGGGGCCTTTGCACAGGTTGTTTCCTCTGCTGGGACCACTCCTCCCATGGCCCAGTGCTGTATTTATTAACTCCTCTTCTTCCTATAATTCTCAGCTCAATTATCTTTTCCTCAGAAAACATGTGTTGGACCTCTCACCTTATTTCTAACTTTACACAAATTTGTTTGCCCCATTTCTTACTATTGATTTAGCCTACTGAACAGTAATTTATAAGGAGATCACATCAAGACTGCTTTGTTCCTGCTGTATCCCTACCCCCAAGTGCATCACGCATCACTGTTCCTTGCACACAGTAGTGGCTCAATTAATACTTGTTGAATAAATGAATGGATAAATTCCCACATCCAATGACTTACTTCCCTTCCTGCAATCTAAAGGCCCATCACATACACCTTATATCAAGACTTCATTGTGCTGTGGAATGATGAATTAGGGAGGGAGGAGGAGAGCAAGAAAGAACTAAGTGTCTAAAGGCAGGACTAAAAGATGTTAAGATAATGTAGAATTAGGACCAATCTAGAAGGGAAGCTAAATGAAAGAGCAGTGAGTGGGTTACACTTCTGGAGGATTATTGGGTATAATTTTGGTAGTCTGAAATTATAAAACAAAAGAGTCCTGAAAGAATCAATTAGCCATCAAAGGGTCATGGATTCTGACCATTAGAGTGATTATGAAGCGTTTTATAACCCCTTTTATCAAATAACACAGTGGTTTATACAGCTACCTGACTTTGAGAACCATTTGGGAACATCTCTTTAAAAATGCAGACAGCTAAGCTGCACTCCCTGACATTTAATTCAGTTAGCTTAGGGTTAGGATCTTTAAGTTCAGGTGGGTATGATATGTTCAGGAACATCTTGCTGTCCAGGCAAGTAGGGACATTGCCAAACTTACCCCCACCACATACAAAAACACACATGATGGATGTATCTCAAAAAAACAGAGGTACCAGCTTGAAGGGGCTCCCGTGGCCAAAGCTGAGACAACTTGAGCATCAAAATAAATAATGTTAGCTACAGATTATACCAATAAAGTAAAATAGGAATTCGTGATGCCATATCGATCACAGAGATAGATAAAAATAGATGGTAGATGCATAAAGAGAAAAGAAAAATAGAATATATAGATGTATATGGCTACATAGACACATGCATCAAAACAGTCAGATGGCATAGGACAGTGGATTATCCTTACAGCAGAAGGCCAAGTGACAAATGTGGAGATTGGCTTGGACAAGAATCAGCAGTTCTTAAATCTAAGGTGCAGTGTTTGATGTACAGTGGGATATGTGCAGGATCTTAAAGTATTTTCCCATAAACCACTTACTACTTACAAAAGGAAAACCAGTAACTATACGGTAGAGAAAGTAGATAAAACCTTTACTGGATGACCAAAATTAACATCACCAAGGAAAGGCAGTGGGTATTGCACACCTCTGGGTGGGACACCTTTGTAGAAGACAGGTCACCTTAGTTGTATTCTGGCAAGGGATACATAATCTGAATCCAATTATGAGGAATACTAAACACATCCACAGTGAGGGTCATTCTATAGAATAACTGGCCAATATTTTTCAAATGTATCTGTACAACAAAATGCCAAGAGAAGCTCAGGAAATACTCTAGGTTAAAAGAGATTGAGGAGACATGAAAATTATATGCAATACATAATTCTAGAATGAATCTTTGGAGGAAAAATTATGCTAAAAAGGGCATTATTGAGACAACTGATCAAACAGAACTGTGGATTATAGATAAAAAGGGTGCCTCAAAATTAAATTCTTATAAATGGATATGGGTACTTGGTAACAGAATACCATTATCTTAAGTAAGCAAATGTAGAAAAGATATTTAAAAATATTAAATACAAAGGGAATATATGAGCCCTGCATATTTATGCTGCAAAAATTCTGCCATTTAAAAAGTTATTTCAAAGAAAGAAATTTTTTCATTTAACTCCCCAAGTGATTCTGATGACAGGCATTTGGGGATTACAAATAACAATAATGTGAATTCCACCTTAAGAAGCCTAATGGGATGGTTTTCTCATCTTCTGTTCTATAACTTTTATGATAGCCCATAAATCAGTGTATTATCCAGAGTTATCATCCAGATGAACAACCAGATGGGAAAGCGTATAGGTCTTAACTAAGAAAAAATTGACATGCATTTATATTTAAGCTTCTGCATAAACTTTCCATGCAACCAATTACTTGTCTCAACACTTTCAGACTTTTCTAAGATAATTGCCATGTGCAATAATGATCTGCCTCTGTGCTTATTCATTATGATCATAAATTAATGATTATAAGAAAGAAGACCCCAAATTCCACAGATACTCATGTTTTCTTGCTTCTATTTCTTTCTCATTAGTGATAAGACATTGAAACTAATGCTGCTTAGAGAATATGCCTAATTGAACCATAACAAGGTTCTCCATTTTAACAACTATGTATTTTTTATTACTTGTTGTATACCAGAAGCTCTGTTGAATGCTATCATGTTATATCAGGAAGTGACAGGTCAGGCTGCTGTAACTAACAAGAACAAAGATCTCTATAGCTTGCAACAACAAAGGTTCAAAACTTGCTCACAGTAAAGGTCCATCTCAGATTGGCAGTGAGATTCCACTTACAGTTAACTGAATATTCAGGGAACCAAATTAACAGAGAAATCATTGTCCTGGACATTTGATCACCCTGTCAGAGGGTGAGGAGTTTCTGGGAGATCTTAGACTGACCCCTAAAATGATACCATCAGTTCCATTCACAACTTATTAGTCAGAATAAAATCATATGTCCCCACCGAGCCAAAAAGGAGCTAGAACATGCAACACTAACATGGACCTGAGAGGAAGATGGTCTCCTCCAACAGCATGAATGATCATCAAATATGCATTAAATTCTTTCTCCTTGTTGCTTCCAAATAGCACAAAAAAAATAGTGACTCTCGTTTTTCTTGTTGGATAGATGAGAAACCAAGGCTTCCAAAAATTTAGAAAATTCTCCACAGTTACACAGTAAAGGTGCCAGGATTGGAACCCAGATCTGTGTGATTTCTGTTTGTGACCATATCCTTGAAGATATGCCCTACCTTCTTTTCCTCCTTTCTTCAATCTCAGTACAAGCTCTGGGACCTACTCAGGAAGCAGCTCTATTCTGAAGTGTGCAGACTAGCACAGCAATGGAGGAGCCTTACCTAGAATGCAAAACGCTCCTCGTTTGGCTGCATGGGGCTCGTCCACTCAGCCTCACTCCCACCTCGGCAACTTGGTCCTCCACTTCACACCTGACTGCTATCTCCCGCAATTCCTTTTCACTGCCAGTGTATCTCCCTCCATCTGAATGGTCTCTTTGCCTCTACTAAACTCTCTCAGACAAGCACATTCAAGCCCTGGCTAGCAGAATTCTCCTCCAAATCCTGACTATATTGGTTTTCAGATGTGTGGGTACCACTAAATTGAGCAGTATTCCTTTGTGCTCAGAGTCTATCTATGGCTTAGAATTCTGTGACCCAAATTTATCATCTTGTGGATAAACTTGCCAAAGCATCTTGTCATGTTTCTCATCAGTCAGCCAGTGTTATAGACTAAATGTCTGCGTGTCCTTCCAAAAGTCATATGTGGAAATCCTGACCCAGAATGTGGTGGTGTTAGGTAGCAGGGCCTTTGGAGGTGACTAGGTCATGAGGGTAGAGATCTCATGAGTGAGATTAGTGTCTTATAAAAGGGCCCCCAGAACAGGTAAATAGATGAACAAAACACAACAATGAATCCAGGAATAGGGCTGGGGTTGTGGCATTGGGTTCAATCCTCAGCACCACATTAAAATAAAATAAAGGTACTGTGTCCACCCACAACTAAAAAATAAAATGTTAAAAAAATTCAGAAACACAAATACAAGATCTACTGAGGTTTGAAAAGGTAAAAAAGTAACTTCACAGAGAAAGAGCATTTTTTTTTTTTTTTTTGGTCAAAAAAAAAAAGATGTTGGAACAATAGGACATTCATATGCAAAAACTGTTAGAAGATAAAACAGATTATTCCATGTATGGATAATATGTTGAAATACACTCTACTGTCATGTATACCTAAAAAGAACAATACTTATGCCCTTAGGCCATAATCATCCTCCTCCTCCTCTTCTTCTTTCTCCTCCTCCACTATACTTGCTATGTATATGAAAACACTAATAACAAAAATAATTCAGAAAGAAGCTTCAATTCAAACAGATTCTAAAAGAGGATGTAAGTTTATTGGCAGATGATTTTAAAAATAACTGTATGCACTTAAAAACAAAACACAAAAAATAGCATATGCATAAGGCTAGTCATTGTAGCATAACCTATGGTTATAAAAGGCTAAAAGTAAACGGAATCTCTACTATTGGCATCCTGAGTGATCGTGATTATATTCACAGACCAGACCAGAATAATATATTATGCAGCTATAAAAATCAATGAAGATGATTTCTTTTTACTGCCCTGGAGTAACAGTCAAGAAATATTCAGTGAAAAAAACAGAATCTGCATTACATACTAGCTTACACATGTGTGGTACCCTATTAATGTAGCCCTGGGTCCAGGATACCCGTCCAGGAAACCCGACCCCCTGATATTCATTCACCCATTGTTTGTGTCAACAATAGTATATGGCAGAAAGGATGGCATGTGACTTCTGATATTAGGATATAAAATACCCTGTGTGCCTTCCATCCTGGTAAAGTGATCTCTGTTGGATCACTCATTCTGGGGGAAGCCAGCTGTCAAAAGAGGCCTGTGTAATGAGGAACTGAGGCCTCAAACTAGAACTGAAACCTCCTGCTAATAGCCTTATATGAATCTTACAGTCCTGGCAAAGACTTCAGACAACCACAGCCCCTGTTGTCATCTGAACTGTAACTTCAAAAGACCCTGTGTCAGAACTACCCAGCTAAGATGCTTCTGACATACTGACCCACATAAATTGATAAGATAAATGTTTGTTGAGCCACAGAGTTTGGGAACAACAGGTTATACAGCAACAGATAACTAGCGATACATATGAAAGGAGAAAAATTAGTATACATTGACCAAGAGGGATTTATAATCATTTTCATAGAATGTTGCAATAGAAGGATACGTTAAAAACTATGAAAATGTTTATTTATGTGGGAGGAAGGGAACAAAGCAGAAAGGAAAAAGGATGAAAGTAATTTTCTAAATGAATCTGTTTTATACCTTTGATTCTGGAATCTTCTAAATATCCTATAAAAAATTAAATAAAGGGCTGGGGTTGTGGCTCAGCGGTAGAGCGCTCGCCAAGCACGTGTGCGGTCCGGGTTCGATCCTCAGCACCACATACAAATAAACACATTGTGTACAACTAAAGCAAATAAATAAATATTTTAAAAAGCCGGGCACTGTGGCGCATGCCTGTAATCCCAGCACCTGGGAGGCTGAGGCAGGAGGATCGCGAGTTCAAAGCCAGCCTCAGCAATGGCAAGGCACTTAGCAACTCAGTGAGACCCTGTCTCTAATAAATTACAAAAAAGGGCTGGGGATATGGCCCAGTGGTCCAGTGCCCCTGAGTTCAATCCCTGGTACCCCCAAAAAAATAAAATAAAAATTTTAGAATAAGTAACCCCTATAGTAGGAAAATAAAATGGAAAAAAAACTAATCAAACTGTACATCAAGTGGTTTAACCATACTTAACAAAATTATTCCAAGTGAATTTTAAACACAACAAATTGAATTTCTTGACTGGGGAACACCTTAAATAACACTAATAATAATTAAAATAACACTAATAATAATTATTCTGTTTTATTCACCAATCACATTGTTAATATTAGTACTATTTTTAAAAAATAGTAATGTAATATAAAGCAAATGAATGGTTTTGAAATGGTCCAGAGAAAACAATGATTTCTAGTATGGAAAAAAAAGCAAAAAATATTATAGCACAATGTGAATGTACTTGCTGTAGAACCATATATATAAAAATACTTAACATGGTAAATTTTATGTTATGCATATTTTAACGCAAAATGTTTTTTAAGAAAACAAAGGAAAAACCTTAGAAATCTTACATTTAAATTCCCAAAAATATAAACTCATGATAAATTTGTTTCCATAAAACACATTTCCTAGTTATGTCCATTAAAATGGTCTAGAAACAAAAATTCACTCAGGAGTAAGGAGTACAAGTACATGATCCCCACACACTATTTCCCTACTGAAAGTAACTAGGGATCCTTGGGTAAGTGGGTGGTTCCAGGGATAACATAGGAAATGCATAATAAATGATCCTGGAACATACAATCACATTAGAAAGCAAAGTGCAAACAAAGAGAACTAATCTTAAATGGGTGTCCAAAATAGGAACAATTTAAACATGAAAACAACAACCACAGTAATTAATTGAAACACAAAACTTAAAGTCCAAATTTCAACTTTGGAGAAATGTCTGATCCTAAGCTAATCCAAAGTTTTACGGCAGAGAAAGTACAATAACAGAAAAAGTAATACTTCTTAGTAGTAATCAATAAAAACAACAACAACAACAAAAAAAAAAGATTAAGAAATTAGCACAGTCCCAAGAAGACTAAGGAGACATGACATTTAAATGAAACACAACACTTTGGATTGGACCTTAGAACAGAAAACAGATATTAATGAAAAACTAGTTAAATCCAAAATCCAAATGAAGCTTGGAATTAAAAAAAAAAAAAAATCCATGAGTCCATCATGACACCCAAAATAACAACTCATTAGTCACCTCTGGAAGTGGCTAGGGTTCCACTTCATTATTCTGAAAACAGTAAATGAATGGAAAGATCTAGTGCTTATCTCATCTTTCTTGAATGAACAGCAACCAAATAATTGATAAATGAATGTTTGTTATTATGTAATTCAAATAATAGGAAGAAATAAATGAATTCAAATATCACAATTTGTAGTGACTATTGAAAACTGGATCTAGTCAATGATCACTTTATTGCAGCCATAGAAAAAGGTTGATGTAGAACTTCTTTTTTTTTTTTTAATATTTATTTGCTTTAGTTGTACACAATCCGTTTTTTTTTATTTTTATGTGGTACTGAGGATTGAACCCGCGCCGTGCTCGCCTAGGCTCTGCCGCTAAGCCACAACCCCAGCCCCTAGAACTTCTTGATATATGAATCGTGCTGACATCTGAACCCATGATCCATCTTTTTTTTTGGGGGGGGGGTACATGATCATTCTTATTATCACAAAATGAGAAATCAGTCATCCTGTGTCTCCAGAACCAATGCAATACCACGTATATATCCCTACCTGTGAAGTAATCCAGCAAAAAAGCTCTACGTGGTAGTGTGATCACAACCAATTAGGGATAAGGAAACAAAGATTCAAATAAATTATTACCAAAGATGCCACACAAATAGTATAAGATCAAATGACAAACTTATTACTAACCATGTAATCTTAGCAACAAAAGATTATCTACAGCCCTTTAAAAAAATGACAGCCACTAATAACAGATAAAGCATGCTACCACATTTGAACTAAATCAGAAGGGAAAAATGAAAACTTGGGGGCTGGGGTTGTGGCTCAGCGGTAGAACCTAGCATGTGTGTGGCCCGGGTTCGATCCTCAGCACCATATACAAATAAACACATTGGGTACAACTAAAGCAAATAAATAAATATTTTAAAAAATGAAAACTTAAGTTTCTGTGCTACAGGAAAAAAAATTAGTGTGTGTTAGTCCCAATAAAGACTAAGGGCATTCAGGGCTGGGGCTATAGCTCAGTGGTAGCGTTTACCTCACACATGCAAGGCACTGGGTTCGACCCTCAGCTCCACATAAAATATATTAAAAAAACCTTAACAAAATCTTAAAAAAAAAAGAATAAGCACATTCAAAACTGATCCTCAAAACAGCTTCCATTTGTAGGAATTAGCTGCATAAACATTTTCATTAATATAAAGTAAAACATCACAAGCTCATTACATGATTTTCTAAAGATGAGGAAAGCAGTGTCTTAACTAATTGTTCACTCAGATTTGCCTTTAAAAACTTAACCTCATACAATCAGAAAAATACTTGTGGGACCTACATTTATTAAAAATAAAAAAAAGAAGAAGAAAGAAAGAAAGAAAGAAAAAGTTTGAAAATTCTGGTTTTATAGTACCCACAGGGAATAAATGGAATCTGGAACGCTAATGAATTTCCACAAGGTCCTCAGTAATAAATGCTAAACATTACATCCAGTGTTAGAATTCAGACATTGGTCAAAATACCTCCATACAGAACCAAATCCGCTGCTCTTCAATATAACTAATAAAGGTGTGTCTCTAAAGATTATCAACCTCTCCTTAAGAAATGGTTCTGGTTAACTATTTACATTTTTACTACAGTAAATAAATCCAATATTTTTGTAAAGCATGACATTTTTTAGTTTTGATTTTTATATTAATACAATTTTGTAACCTTTAAAACTTTACATAATAGTTTTTTTAAATTTTTTTAACGTAAAATTTCATGAAACTAAATTACTTAAGTGCAAAACAAAGAAATTCAATTTGCTCTTAGTATTCCAACTAATGACTTCCTTTTAATAGTAGGATTCCTTCCTTTGGCACATGACAGTAAATGCCAGATTGACATGTTGGCCAAGAAATGTTAAACATCAGATTTGATAGCTAACTGTTGAATTCCCTAAGCCCTCTAAAACTTCTTAAGATACTATACAACTTGTTTTTGTGCCCCTGCTAAATACAAGAAAATGTAGTTACCCCTTTGAGAAGTGTTTCATGCAAGTCTAAGTAATAACTAATGGGCAAGAATTACTACTCCTATTGAAGCCATTTTGAAACAAATTTTCCATTCTTTTTATGCTTATTACATTAGTAACGATTTTGCTTATAAAAATAAACTGTCAACAACTCAGTCCTATTCTCCCACAAACTTACTTTACTCAAATTTCTTATTCCCTACCCAGAGTAAATCTTGAAAATGGAACTTTAATATCTTTTCTAGGTGAATTCAAAAGTGTTCTGTCATTGTTTTATAATGAGACTTTTCCTTCTGGAAAAGACACTTTTTTTTCGATTTGGTTAATATTGTTAATCTTTCCCCATAACCTAAGGAATTCCTTCAAAAAATTACTATTTTCTTTTAGAAGATAACGGCTTAAATCTGTACTGCCATGACACACATTGAGGTTATTAAGTGAAGTTTCTTAAAAAATGTATGACTACTATAATAAATGTATATCTTTAAAGTTGATTTTGGAGGTGGGGATGTTTTATTACAAAAAAATTCTTCAAATAGCCACAGCTTTCTATAATGCAATCTGAAGGATCTGGGGTAAGATAACATAAAAGCCTACTGTCATTAAAAGTAGGCCTGGTTATTCCATGTACTTTTCAAAACAACATCTGTTGATTAAAAAAATAAATCCAGTTAAATTGCACTTTATTTCTAAGTTATAATTGGAAAGCTGCTATAGAATTTGTCTCTAAATTTACAGAAACCATGTCAGATTACTCCTATGAGAGGATCCACCAAGAGTTAGAGCACTTCACCAATAGTATTTTACAAATCAAAATTTTAAAACAATATTTTAACCTAGTATTACTAATTCTTCATACTCACATATGGACAATTCAGGCATAAGAATATTATAGGTAGACAGTGTCCATCTCAAAAATGATTAGGGGACCAGAAGTGTTAACAATCTTGGATTTTCTTTGCATTTTGTAAAATTTACATATACATATTGAGGTACTTTGGGAATGGAACCCAAGCCTAAATAGAGAATTCAAGTATGTTTACATATAATTTATACACACAGCTGGAAGGTAATGTTACACAATATATTTAGTGCACCTGCAGTCTGACTGCAACCCAATATGTGAAGTTAAGTGTGAGTTTTATACATATGTGGCACTATGTCTGTGTTCAAGAAGTTTTAGATACTTGAGTATTTCCAATTTTCAGATCAGAGATTATAATAGTTTGGATATGAGGTATTCCACAAAAGCTCCACTATAAATATAGGAATATTCAGAAGTGAATAATTGGATGTGAGAACTATAACCTAATCATTCCAGGCTTGTGTGAATGACTAGGTGGTACCTGTAGGCAGGTGGGATATGCCTAGAGGTGGTGGGTCACTGAGGTTGTGCCCTGGAAGGCTGTATCTTTCCTGTAGCACCCTTTTCACTATTGCTTTCTCTGCTTCCTGACCCTGCCAAGAGCAGAGCAGCTTTCCTCCACTGAGCCCTTCCCTAATGATGTGGTACTTCACCTGGTGTGCAGAGCAATAGAGTCAGCCATCTACACATTGAAACCTCTGAAACAATGTACCCCAAATACACTTGTCATCCTATAAGTTGTTTTGTTGGGTATTTTGGTCATAGCAAAACAAAAAGTGACTAAAACAGAGATGTTCAACCTTTGTTGAGCAATCAGTAATGTTTGCAATATAGAGATGGGAAAGGTGAGGGCAAAGAGCAACAAGTAAGCTGTATTAAGAGCAAACACACCTATTATTCCTGTTCCCCCTCAGCTAACACAAGCTTGAAACCTCTGGAATCACTCATTCACTCAGCACTGATATTTTTAATTAACTTCTATGTTGTCAGGTGCTTATGCTAATTGTATCTGACTCTTCCCTCTCAAGCGCCCTTTGTGAAAAAGTCCCTTTAGTTTGGCAGTGTCCCACTTTTCCCTTTTCCAAATGTTCAAAGCAAGTCCTCATTAACTTACTGAAAATAGTAACCACTGAACAGAAAAAAAAAAATTATGTTCAATTAAATATTATGGTGCTATTAAAATCATTATCAAGGTGTTAAACAGAAAGAAACTAACTGAAATAAAAATCAACAACACAAAACTGTTCAGAGTATGATTACAACAATCTTAAAAAAGCATTTGTTATGGAGAAAGATGAAGAAAGGAAAATAGTATACTAAGAATCTCTGGGAGATGGACACTTTACTTTCCTGCATTTTGTAAATTTCTTATAAAATCACTTAATACTCAAAAAGTAAATAAAAATGAGCTTTATTTTTAAGTTTTAGTTGGATAACAAGTTATTTCTGTTTCAGAACTGCACATTATAAATAACTTGTAAATCCTCTATGCCACTGTCTCAATCCTTTAACCCAGGTCTTAAAAAAAAAAAATCATCCACGGGGCTGGGGTTGTGGCTCCGTGGTAGAGTGCTTGCCTAGCACATGCGTGCTCCGGGTTTGATCCTCAGCACCATGTAAAAATAAAGTCATTGTGTACAACTAAAGCAAATAAATAAATAAATATATATATATATATATATATATATATATTTTTTTTTAAATCATCCATGCTCTTAGTATTTCTACATACCCATTAAATCTTTCCTGTTTAACGTTCCAATGACACCATGATGTCAGCTTGGACACAATAAGCTGTTCTTACCAACTATTCCACATCATTCCCCAATTTTCAAAACTTTGGTGACTGACTTTCTCCCCAAACCATAATATTTATTCTTCTTTCAAAAAGTATCCTAGAGGGCTGGGGTTTGTGGCTCAGGGGTGCAGTGCTTACCTCACACCTGTGAGGCACTGGGTTCAATTCTCAGCACACACAAAAACAAGGAAAGATGTTGTGTTCATCACCAAAAATAATATATTTTTAAAAAATCATCCTAGATCTGCTTTCTCTCCACTAGCACTAGTACTTACAATTCTCTTTTCTCTAGGGAGCTATCTTAATTTATCTTAAATATGGTGACAAAAACAATCTTTAAAAATTGCTTTCATTTAAAAAAATAATTTGTCTTTTTGAAGCACACATGACTTCTGCTTGACTCAATTATAAGTAAACTGTGGGCACACAGATTTCATCTTACCTTTTATTTCTTCAAACACATCAAAACTACACAGTCCCTTAAATTTTTAAATCTCGCCTAGTCTTTTTACTTGGCTATTCACAACTTTCTATATAAAATTTCTTTCTTCTGACTCTATTTATACAAAATCCAAGCCCAAGCTCAGGTCAAACTTTACCTTCTCTATGAATCAATCTTCAAAGTACTTCAGTCTACACTGACCTCTCTTTGGAGTCCCTATCAGACAGGACCACAAAATAGAACAATGAACATTTCTGGGCTGGGGTAGGCTCAGAGGTAGAGCACTCACCTAGCATGCATGAGGCACTGGGTTCGATCCTTAGTACCACATAAAAATAAAATAACGGTATTATATCCACCTATAACTAAAAACAAATAAATATGTAAAAAATATAAAACAAAAACAATCAACATTTCCTTGACTGTTGTGTATTCATCGATTTTCTTTCCCCAAATAAGATACTCCAAGAGGATCAAGGAAAATGTAAGGTATGTACATGATTAATACTAAATGAATACAATTTTTCCTATACCAAAAGTACTCATGCTCCAGGGCTAGGGTTGTTGCTTAGTGGTGAAGCACTTGCCTACCACATGTGAGGCACTGGGTTTGATTCTCAGCACTGCATAGGAATAAAGGTCCATTAACAACTAAAACAAAAGAGTAAAAAAAAATTCATGCTCCAAACTATTAAGTCAGCTTACTATTTGAAGATATATAGGTTAGAAAAATAAATCTGTCATACAAATTTTTTACCTTTATCCTGCCAAATTTAAAGCCTACAACTTACCAAGTATGAAAAAATAATCAGATGAGAAAGTTTAGTTTTATTTCCATCAGTTTTTTCTTGTGTAATCTTCTATTTTAGGGATAAAACACACTGTAAATTTTCTCCAATCTCTTCTAATCCCGATCGAGGTCAGATGCTAAAAAAGGAAATGTTTTTTCTTAACTATATGATTAATATTTTTGCCCAATACAAAAAAGAGATGTTTGACACATAAATTAATCACTTGATAATAAGTGTTTTTGGTCAACTTGGGAAGTTACTGAGTTATGAAACCATTAGTTCAAAGAAACAGTGCTAATTCCATGAAGTAATAATGTAGTTGCTCATGGTATCATACCCAATTCTTCCTATCCTCTTTTCCTTTCCTGGTTTGAAGTCCTGTCTGTCTAAAGACCTAACCTTCCCATTCTACTAAACCTAAATCTAATTTTTTTTAAATTTATTTATTTGCTTTAGTTGTACACAATGAAATGCACTTATGTTTACGTGGTGCTGAGGATCGAACCTGGGCCGCACACGTGCCAGGCGAGCACTCCACCGCTGAGCCACAACCCCAGCCCCCCTAAATCTAATTTGACCCAACCAGACATTAAATATTCCATGTTTTAGGAGTATTAATAGTCTAGATGGTCTTGAGATAAGTACCAAGTTTATATAACATCAGTTAATAAAATAAACAATAATTCTGTCATTCAGTATAGGTTGGTACTATATGCAAGCAGGTAGAATTCAGTCTGACAAAATGGAAAACAGAAAAACAAATCTCTAAGAGTATTTGTTAGTTTATCAGAAAATCCAGAAGAGCATATTTTACATTGAAATGCCAATAAATATAAACTATTATGCTATCTATAACATTATGTTACCTGAGGCATGCCTCTCCTGACCCTGTGGCATTCTTTGGAAGGAAGCATGATTATATTCATAATATCTGTAGTCTGATGAATGAAGGCATGAGATCTATAAAAGCAGAAAATCACAATTTCAATAAACTTTTTTAAAGCTGTTCATTTACATCTATGACCCAACAAACAAAATACGTATGGACTTAAGGAACAAAATTTTGATTTTGATTTAAGACAGTACTTGGGTATTTTAAATTGAGGAAGATTACTATTTTCCTATCCAAATGAATTTATAATTTTCATGAATATGCTATATGTAAGCTTGGCCACAACCAAGTGTGTTGTGCATACAACCATATATAATGATGACATGTCAATAAACTTATCTATGAACTAAATATCAATGAACTGCTCCTGGCTTAATGCATAAAAATAGAAAATAATCAAACAAATCAGTACATAGTCTATGGAATATGAGGCTATAATTTATTTCTAAAACTCCATTTTAGAAATTGCCATAAGTTTTTCTTTCAGCAAACACAATTTCAAAGATAATTGGATTTCTTTTAAGATTTAAAATCACCCTATATTTCCAGTAACTTGGGAGCCTGAGGTAGGAGAATTCCAAATTCAAGGCCGGTCTCTGCAACTTAAACTTCCAACCTCAAAAAAAGGGGGGTTGAGCCAGGCATGGTGGCGCATGCCTGTAATCCCAGCACTTTGGGAGGCTGAGGCAGGAGGATCACGAGTTCAAAGCCAGCCTTAGCAATGGCGAGGCACTTAGCAACTCAGTGAGACCCTGTCTATAATAAAAACACAAAAAAAGGCTGGGGATGTGTCCCAGCGGTTGAGTGCCCCCTGAGTTCAATCCCCGGTACCACACACACACATACACAAAAGGGGGGGGGGTCTGTATCTCAGTGGCAAAGAGCCCCTCACTGTAATCCACAATATTAAAAAACGAAAAATATTTTAAAATTAGTAATTCTGTGTTCCTACCCTTAGAATTAAATAGTACTTGTAAAAGAAAACTGGAAAGCCAGAAATTTAGATATGAAAACTAAAAAGATCTTACGTGAAAAAAAACATAAAATGCTCAATAAAATGTAAACATCAAGGATTAAATTATGGCTCCTTGGAGAACAAATAATTACAATTCAAAACACAAGATGATGGCAAAACAATGGCTTTCAGCACTACTGAACACAATGTGGAAATGGCTTAGACATTCTTGCTAAGTAGATACCTTTAAAATATGAAGAAAATTAGATATGGAACCAATTTAGTTTATTAAATAATACAAAAGGGCACTCCTATTAATAAGCTTCATAAGGTTACACTGAAACAAATTAATATCAGAATAAATAAGGCTAACATTTGACAGAATCAAAACATTCTCATTATTTGCTTAAATGAAGGAACATATGTCATGTTTTTAAGTAATACTGAATAAATCTTATATACAGCAAATGCAAGCTATCATGTAAAAACACCTGAAAACGCAAGAACGTGAACAACTGAAAACCAAGCTGTTAAAAACAAGTGTAACAAATAAATTTCAAGTTACAGATATATCCATATCATGAATTTTGTTAAAAGCACAGGAATTAAAACAATAAATCTACAAGGAAGGCTAAAGATGATGCCATATGGAAAAGCATGCTCCCCACCCCTTTCTGCATGATCTTGGACAAATACTAGGAACCCCTATCAACAGCTTTCCCAATTACAATATGAGGCAATGCTTAAATCACAAGGTTACTACCACTTTCCAAGAAGGAAACTTACACAAAGAGCCCAGCATGCAGTGTGAACATGAAAGAGTAAGTCAGTCCTTACTTCATGAAGGGAATGACCTAAGCACTGAATTAAAAAATCAAGAAATTGAGCTACAAAATAGTCAAATATTTAAATTGAGAAGTGGGGGAGGGGAAAATATGCTCTATTAGAAGTAAAACTAAAAGTAAAGATCTTGATAACTTTCCTGATGAGAGAGAAATCATTTTTGAGAAGTTTGTCTTTTTGGCATCTCACAAATATGGTCAATACACAAATTATTTGGACACCCCTACTCTGCAATCTAAGAGTGATGAGGCTTTTGGCAGCGCTACAGGAGCAATGTCTGCATTTTAGCTTTTCAGATCCAAGTCCTACAACAGGACTGAGAAATCTGTCCCCAGGGTATGCACTCTATGGCGGATGGGAAAGGGACGCCCACAGTGTTGGCAAACAAAGGCCTACCTTGGCATATTTACGAGAGGAAAAAGCGTCCCTGTCTAATCACTTTTATTCCTACAACATCAGGGGATTAGCAATTTATTTCCCACAGTCTTTCAGGTTTCCTAAATAACACCACTGTCATGGGAGGCAGAGAAGTTTATTTTTAGGGGCAGCGAGGGGCAGGAGAGGAACTCTTTTCCTACTTTTCACCTACTTTCAATGAACGAACACCATGTCTAGCCAAGAACAAACAAATGACAGGCTTGAGTGGTGACTCACTCGGCCCCTTCCTCCACACACTCTGCCCCTCCCCCACACTCATCTGCCCCTCCCCCATACTCACTACCCCAGTCCCCCACACAAGGTCCCTCAGCACAACACTCCGACCACTCCCAAACATGCTCAGTATGCCCCTTCCCCCACACACTCCGCCCCTCCCCACACCCTCTCCGCCCTTCCCCCACACTCTGCCCCTCCCCCACAAACTCAGTCCCATCCAGCACGCCACCAACACTCACTCCACAGCAGAGGCCACATCTGCTTCATGTACTTCCCCTCAGGTGAGCGTCCTTTCCCACGAGGCCCAAGGTTCGCCGAGCAGCCTCTGGAGCGCTCCGCACCAATCGCCAGCCGCCTCCGCCGCGCTGCCGCCGCCTCTCCGCAGCCCAAGGTCGCCCTCAGGGACTGCCACATGGTTCATGGCTGACGCTGAGCAAGCAGACCGCCACTCAGTTACCCGTCAGTCCCTTCCTGGAAGTCTCCCCACGCCGCGAATCTGCCTGGCGACACCTCGAGGAGCGGCCAAGGACACCAGGCCAGGAGCAAGGTCCACCACAAGAGCCTTGTACCTGCTACTGCGGTGGCCGCTGCTCACTCCGCCCCCTACGCTGACACCCCGACGCCTGCGCCCCCACGCCGTCAGTGACCCCACGCCGTCAGTGACCCCACGCCGCCAGCGCCCTAGACACGTTCGGAGGTCGCTGGGAATTGTGGGAAACTGGCAGCGGCGCCGCCCCGCCCCTCCCCGCAGCCCAATGAGAGCGCCTTGCGGCTGCTGGCCACTAATGGGAGGCCCACCACCTACCCGGGGGGAGTGGCGGCCTGGGGAGCTCACCAGCGAAAGGCACAGTCCTGCGACCAGGACGAGGAGGGTGGAGGGCCGCACGCCCTTGTGCCCTGATGCTCCTCAACAGGGTCTCCTTCTGGACTTGACCCCGGGCGCGGCGACACGGAAGTGTTCCCATGGTCCTGGTCACTGAGTGAGGACGTTCCCCCTCAAGTTTCCTGGGCCCACAAATTCAGGTCCGCAACAACGCAGGGTGCGCGTGGAGTTGCTCCAATGATCTAGATACCCTTTCTCGGGAAAAGCAATCCGTTCAATACCAATAAAACCACTATGAATTGACCTTCGCCCAGGTGCCCCAGAGTGCGGCTTCCTGATACAGGAAAAAGCAGCAAAAAAAATGCAATTCCGACCACCTCATATTCAAGATAATTTGATTTATCATTTATATTTCATCATCACGAATAAGAGCCACATATTTCCTCTCGGTGTTTAGAATTTGGACTACTTTAGCACCAATGGCCAGGACTTTTAATTTTCTATCTGAAATAATACACCCTGCCTATTTTGTTCTCTACAACTTAGTAAAGTGCATAGGATAATATTTGGAAAATTAGAAGGAATTAATTACATAATGACCAAATTAACAAGTATGAAACAACTGACCAATGTACCTGATGCGTATAGATGCAAAAGCCCTCAATAGAATACTTGCAAACCAAATTTACTAGCACATTAAAAAGATCACATACCTGGAGCTGGGGTTGTGGCTCAGCGATAAAGCACTCGCCTATCATGTGTGCAGCCCTGGGTTCGATCCTCAGCACCATGTAAAAATAAAGGTATTGTGTGCAACTACAATAAGAAAATAAATATTAAAAAAAAAAATCACATACCATGATCAAAGAGGTTTCATCCCAGGAATGCAAGGATGGTTCATCATAGGCAAATCAATAAGAGCAACATGCCACATAAATAGAATTAAGGACTAAAATCACAAAATCATATCAACAGATGCAGAAAAGGCCTTTTAACAGTTCAACATCCAATCATAATAAAAGCCCTGAAGAAGCTAGACATAGGAGGATCATTGGTCAACAGACTAAAACTATGTATGACAAAACCCAAGTCAACATCATGCCAAATGGGAAAAAAAAACAACAACAACAAAAAAAAAAACACTGTTTCCTTTAAGCTCAGATATAAGACAAAGCAGTTCACTCTCACCACTCCTATTCAATTTTGTGTTTGAAATTTTTGAGCAATTAAATAAGAGAAAGGAATACAGGGAACATAAATTGGAAAGAAAGAAGTCAAATTATTCCCATTTGTAGATATGGTCCTATACTTAGAAGACCCTAAAAACTCTACAAGGAGACTTTCAGATCTGATTAATTCAGCAAAGTAGGTGATATTTTTCACTGTTAAGTCACCAGCTTATTTTGATTGTGCTCAGGAAGTTAGAGAGCCATTTGTACAAGGGACTCAATCATTTATTTTAAAAAGCTCTGTTTAGTCATCAAGTTTCTGTCTTACAGAGGAAGCAAGGTGTAGATGTATCATTATCTGACAAGCAGTTGTGTGTTTCTAAGTTGTCTGCCAAAATTAAGAGTTGTAAAACAAAAACAGAGCTGAAAATTGCAAGCCTTTCAATTAATATATCATACCATTTTCCTTTGAAACCAAAAATATATATTGGTATTTTACAATTTTAGAAGAGTACACATAATTGTGTTTCCATGAACAAATGACTACTATGCTAAGTGGTTGATTTTTTAAATGATATTTTCTTATTTATTGAAGCCATGCTTTATTTTTTTTTCAATGTTATGGCCACTGTCATCTGGTATTTTTCCTTAAATTCCTAAGTGCAAAACTAGATTTTTTTATACAACTTATTGTTTCATTGTTCCTTGCCAGGGCTGCTGTTTAAAAAGGACCCAAACAAAAAAAGTATGTCCTGTGGAGTATCCCATTCCCTGAAGAACTTGTGTGTTCTCATACTTGCTTCACATGGCTTCCAGGAACCAAAGTTCTCTTGGTGTCCTTCTTATCTCCCTGGTGATTCTCTTTTACATTTTTTATTTGTTCTTTTTAGTTATGCATGACAGTAGAATGTATTTTGACATATACACACAGAACTTCCCATTCTCATGGTTCTACGTGACGTGGAGTTACACAGGTCGTGTATACATAAAAAGGAAAGTTATATTCAATTCTTTCTACTGTCTTTCCCATTCCCATCTCTCTTCCCTTCACCCCTTTCCCACCTGTACAGTCCTATGAACCTCCAATCCTCCCCACTGCCCACTGCCTACTGTGAGTCAGCATCTGCACATCAAAGAGAACATTTGGCCTTTGGTTTTGGGGTGATTGGGGTGTATATGTACAACATTTTCTTTATCCATTTATCTGTTGAAAAGTACCTAGTTCCATAGCGTAGCTGTTGTGAATTGAGCTGTTATCAACATTGATGTGGCTGTGTCACTGTAGGATGCTGATTTTAAGTCCTTTGGGTACAAATTGAGGAGTGGGGTAGTTGGGTTAAATGCTGGTTCCAAGGACTGGGGTTGTGGCTCAGTGGTAGAGTGCTCGCCTGGCACATGTGAGGCACTGAGTTCGATCCTCAGCACCACATAAAAATGAAATAAAGACATTGTGTCCACCTACAACTAAAAAATAAGTTGTTTTTGTTTTGTTTTGTTTTGTTTGTACTGGGGATTAAACTCAGGAGCACTGGACCACTGGGCCACATCCCCAGCCCTTTTTTGTAATTTATTAGAGACAGGGTCTCACTGAGTTGCTAAGTGCCTCACCATTGCTGAGGCTGGCTTTGAACTTGGGATCCTCCTGCCTCAGCCTCCCAGGTGCTGGGATTACAGGCATGCGCCACCGCGCCCTGCTAAAATATTTTCTAAAAATGCTGGTTCCATTCCAAATTTTCTGCAATGTGTGAATATACCTTTTTCCCCACATTTATTGTTCCTTGTAATCTTGATAATTGTCATTCCACACATTTATTGTTGTTTGTATTCTTTATAATTGCCAACATTTATTGTTACTTGTATTTGTGATAATTGCCATTCTGATTGACTGGAGTGAAAATGAATTCTCAGTGTAGTTTTAATTTTCATTTGTCTAACTGCTGAAGATGTTGAACATTTTTTTTTTCATAAATTTTTGACCATTTGTATTTCTTTTTCTGTGAAGTGTCTGTTCAGTTCCTTGTCCCATTTATTGATTGGATTATTTGTTATTTTGTTGGTAAGTTTTTTTGAGTTCTTTGACATACTGGAGGATAATACTCTGAGTTGAAGGTGGCAAAGATTTTCTCCCACCCTGCAGGCTCTCTCTCTTCACATTCTTGATTATTTCCTTTGCTGTGAAGAAGAATTTTAGTATGATACCAACCCATTTAGGAGTCTTGTTGAGGAAGTCAGTTTCTAAGCCAACATGATGGAAATTTGGGCCTGTATTTTTTCTTTCTTTCTTTTTTTTTTTTTTTTTTTTTTTGGTACCAGGGATTGAACTCAGGGGCACTTGACCACTGGGCCACATCCCCAGCCCTTATTTTTTTGTATTTTATTAGAAGCAGGGTCTCACTGAGTTACTAAGTGCCTCACCATTGCTGAGGCTGGCTTTGAACTCGCAATCCTCCTGCCTCAGCCTCCCAAAGTGCTGGGATTACAGGCGTGCGCCACCGCGCCCGGCTGTATTTTTTTCTTTAGTAGGCATTGGGACTCTGGTCTCTTGCCCAAGTCCTTGATCTTTTTTGAGTTGAGTTTTGTGCAGGGTGAGAAATAGGGGTACCACTTCATTCTGCTACATATGGATTTCCAGTTTTCCCAGATCATTTGTCGATAAACTTATCTCTTCTCCAATGTAAGTTCTTGTTGCCTTTTTCTAGTATAACTGTATTTATGCAGGTTTGTCTCTAAGTCTTCTATTCTTTGCCATTTGTCTTCGTGTCTATTTTTGTGCCAGTGCCATGCCATTTTTGATACTATAGCTCTGTAGTATAATTTAAGGCCTGGTATTGGGGTTTTATTTTTTAATTTTTTTTTTTTTTTTTTTTTTGTGTGTGTGTGGCTGGACACAATATCTTTACTTTATATATTTATTTTTTATGTGGTGCTGAAAATCAAACCCAGTACCTCACATGTGTGCTAGTCAGGCGATCTACCACTGAGCCCCAGCCCCAGCCCAAGGTCTGGTATTGTGATGCTTCATGCTTAATTTTTCTCACCAAGGATTGCTTTGGCTATTCTGGACCTTTTATTTTCCAAAATGAATTTCGTGACTGCTATTTATATTTCTATGAAGAATGTCATTGGCATTTTAATAGGAATTACATTAAATCTGTATGGTGCTTTTGTAGTATGTCCATTTTGACAACATTAATTCTGACTATTCAAGAACATTGGGGATAGTTTTCCTATGCTAATGTGATAGTTTTCCTGATTGCGCTCTCAATTGGTTCATCAATGATGTGTAGGAACACAATTGATTCATGGGTGTTAAGTTTATATCCTATTACTTTGCTGCCTTCATTTTTGAGTTCAGGAAGCTTACTGGTGGATGTTTTTGGATGTTCTAAATATAGGATCATGTTGTCAGCAAATAGGGATAGTTTGGGTTGTTCTTTTCCTATTCATATCCCTTTAATTTCTTTCTTCTAATTGCTCTGGCAAGAGTTTCCAGAACTATGTTGAAGAGAAGTGATGAAAAAGGGATTCCCTGTCTTGTACCAGTTTCTAGAGGGTATGTTTTCAACTTTTTTCCATTTACCATGAGGTTGGCTTTGGATTTAGCATATGTAGATTTTACAATGTTGAGGTATGTTCTTACTATCCCTAGTTTTTCTAGTATTTTGAGCATGAATGGATGTTATACTTTATCAAATACTTTTTCTGCATCTATTGAGATAATCATAGGATTCTTGTCTTCATGTCTATGATGTGACCTTCCTTCCTCAGCCTACTGAGCAGCTGAGGTTACAGGCCTGCACCACCATACCCACCAGTTATTATACCACTTTCTTATTTATTATGCATATTGTTTATTGTGTGTTTCCCCCTAGCAAGATTGCTTTATTATGAGGACTGGGATTCTTGTGTGTTTTGTCCATTGAAGTTTGTAAAGGTCCTATGGTAGTTTCTAGCACTCAGTAGGGTTCAACAATACTTAAGAATTAAAAAATAAATAGAGAAATGTAATTCTTGGTGTGTAAGTTTTGGCTGCAGCTTTACACAAAACCAAATGACTGTTTTGTTTCATTTATTTGAACAATAGCTTACAAGGGCATGTCTATATGTGTAAACCAGTTTGGTTTCTGAGTAACTTGGTCAAACAGTTCAGTAAAGTCAGTACTTTTAAAATCCCTAGGTTAATAGGGATTTTAATCCCTAGGTTAATAGTTGAATCAGTCAGAATCATTTTTTTCTGGTTTCCTGGATTGATTTAGTTTCAATTCATGATGATAGCACAGAGCTTTATAGATAAAATATTCAACTTAATTTGTGGGTATAGAAAGAGTTGTGATTGATATGTCAAATCAACATATCTAGACATAACGATATTCAATCACAGTTAGACTGCAAGTCAAAAGAGTATTGTGGGAGAAATTTAAAGTCAGCATAGTTTAAGACTAAGAAATAGTAAAACAACCAACTGAGTGTCCTTAAATAAATTAGCACATGCATGTATCTTTTTGAGTAATTTATGAAAATAAGTCAATCAAATTTGTCAAATATGTTGATTTACTTAAGATATTTTCTAAATTGCTATGTTGTCTGGCTGAAGTACCTGGTCTTCAGGTGGAAACTATTGAACCTTTTGTTTATAGAGAGGTAACCATATATTATCATATAATGCATTGATTTTTAAAGCATTCCAATTAGAATTGATCAATCAGTCCAGTAAAGTTGTCAAGAAATGTGAACCAATAGGACTGTCACACCAAAAGCAGAAGTAGGATAATAAAAGTATAGAAGATGTTAAAGTGAGATATTACTAATCCCAGGTCATGGGAGGGTTTGAGGAAATATCGGTAAAAGTTGGAAAAATAGAAACAAATAAAAGTTCATCATTTCAGCCTTGCAGAAGTTGTAAACCTGTCAAGTCAGGACATTTTTGCCAGCCTTCCCATACTTATTTGGAGTCAAAATTATGTCATTGCTAACATTAGAATACCTCAAAAAGCACCAGAAATAAGAGCAAAACAAAAATCACAATAATGGAAAGGAAAGGAAAGAAATAGATATTAGCTCCCTCTATTAAATATTTAATATGCATTTTTACTTGAGCTCAAAATGCATATGAATAAATTATTTTTACCGTTGATTACTTTCATTGTACTCCTGGATCTATAGGATAACATTTGCCAATTTTGATTACTTCTGTTGGCAGTGGTATGGATTTGGAAATTAATTTTATCTTTTGCCACAAGTGTAGTTTTGTCCCTAAGCTTTGTCATTTGTACATCAAACTAAATCCTGTAACTTTTTATCAGCCTCAGACACTAACTCACCCTACCATCCACCCCACCTGACCACATCCCTCTGTCCAGCCACCATTGCCACCAGGAGAACCATTACATGCAGCCCATGCCCACCCATCCATCACTGGGTTGGCCCTAGACCTGCTCCCCAGCAATTAGTTTTCTAGACTCTACCACACTATTGTGACAGCCAACTTCCCACATACCTCAGTTCTGATGGTGTCAACACAAACACACACACACACACACACACACACACACACACCAAAAAAAAAAAAAAATTCCTAAAATCTGTTCAATGAAGCTGGCAGTAGGTGGGGGGTGTCTGGGGGCAGGAGGGTCCTACCTAATTGGTAGAATCCTTACTACCCCTTAGCTTGGGATCATTCTGCCTCAGCCTCCTGAGTTGCTGCAATTACAGGTACACACCATCATGTCTAGCCATTACTAGTTTTCAGAGGGTGGTCATGAGGGTGGAGTGGGGAAATATGTGCGAAGGCCAACTGGACAATCTAAAGCATGGAAAGAATGGGGGAGGGCATCTGCATATCAGTTAATCCCCCCCTAAATAGAAACAGGATCTAATCAAGACAAGAGGGCTGGGGAGGTAACTCATGGCAGTGTGCTTGAGGCCCTGGGTTTGATTTTCCAGTACTGCCAAAAAAAATAAAATTAAATAAAATACCTCATCAGAATTAAGAGGTAGTGCATCTTTTCCCTCTCTGGCAGCTGCAACAGAGAGCCTGCTCTGCCCACCCCAAGGTGATTGTAATCTGGCTTGTCAAGTATCTCCAGCATCTCCAAGGACACAGCTTTTTCCCTGGTAGAAAGGATCTGGGATTTTTTTTTTTTTTTTTTTTTTTTTTTTTTTGCCAGAGGTAGAGAAGGGGCCTTTATGTGTACCAGCAAAGATCCAATCAGTACTGAGATCAAAGAGGGTGACTTTTTTCTCAATTATCTCCACTGCTCATCTGGTGTCCATGTTTTAACCTAGAGCAAAAGCTGCTGTCCCCGGCCTCGTGGCTGCTGCTGTGGAGGCACAGGGGACCGCAGGTGGTCCTGGGTCCGCAGCAGTGGCCCTCACCTGCCTCGGGTGGGCGAGGGCGTGGTGGCTTCTGCCCGGGACCAGGGCCACTTCCTCCGACTTCCCACGGGCTTCCTGCTTTTCCCACGGAGGTTAGCCAGGCCTCGGCCTCTCAGCCTCCCTGGGCCTGGCCGGGGTGCTGGACCCTCCGTGGGCGGCTGGAGCCGAGGAGCGGCTCCCTCCCAGTCCGCGGGCCCTGGAGGCTCCGGGGCGAGGCCAGCCTCCACAGCCACCCACACGCTGGGCTCCTGCCGGGAGGCAGCGTCCCTGGTAGGTCCCTGTACGCGGCTCTGGGTCTCGGGGGCCTTGGCTCAGGCAGGTTCCCGTGTCCCAGCGCCAGCCGGGTGACTCCTGTCCTCCAGCCTCAGCTCCAGCACAGCCTCCGTCCTGCGGGAGCTTCTCCTCCAGGGGCTCCGTCACTACGCGATGGCCCAGGATTGTCACCGGCTGCGTCCCCAACCAGGCCGGCAGCACAGAGCCGGACGACGGTGTCCCAGCTTTTGGCTGAGAGGTGACCGTGGCCCACGAAGGTGGGACCCACAGGGGAGCCGGCTGCGCGGCCCGGGTCGGCCCAGGCTGCTGGACGCCCCGCTGCCCCCAGCCCTGCAGACGCGCAGGGCCCCGCCCCCGCCCCGCCAGCTGTGAGCTCCCGGTGGGCAGCTGCTGACCTCCGGGCAGGGCAGGCGCAGGGCCGCTGCAGGGAACGGCTCCCCGAACGGCGGCCTGGAGGTCCTGGGTCACCAACCAGAGCTTTCGGTTCCCCAGGGGAGGGGAGGGGCTCTGGGGACGGAGCTGGGTCTCTGCGGCAGCGGGATGCGGAGCCCAGGCCTGCAGAGGCGCGGGGCGCTTCTTGGCCGCCCCCTGCACCCCAAGTCGGCCCTCCAGCAGGCCGCCCCATTCCTCCAATTTCCTCCCAATTAATCAAGCTCTGACCTTTTTAATTATCTGCCTGCGGGGTGACTCCCCACTCTGGTGAAGCAATGAAGGCCACTTCCAAGAGCTGCGTGGCCGCCCCCAGTGGTGCTGCTGACCAGGCCCTGGTGGAGGAGGTGGGCAGAGGGAGGGGCTGGTGACCCGAGGGTGACAGGCCAGCAGCTGCTGGGCTGCTGGGAGTTTGTACTGGGACCTGGGCTGGAGCTGTCCCGGGATCTGGGGCCACCCTGTTGAGTGTCACCCACTCGGGTCCTCCAGGTGCCTCTCTCTGCCTCTGGCCCCAAGACCCCCGCAGTTCCCAGGTGCCAGGCGCTGAGTGCCTTATGGCGGCACCACATCTTCCCGGATCCTGGGGTAGGAGCCCTGTCCATCTTACAGAAGAGGAAAGGCAGCTCCAACTCTAAAGGGCAGCTGGAGCTCGAAGCCTTTCCCTGGAGGAGACTCCGGCCAAGCTGAAGGCCTGCTCGACAGCAGGTCCCCGGGGCAGGGCTGCAGCGAGAGGGTGCACTGGGCAGAGGGGACAGCCTGTGCACAGTCGGGAGGCCTGATGTGGCCTGGGGGGGACTGCAAATAGTGCGATGTAGCTGAAGCATGAAGTTCGAGGCTGGGAGAGGCAGGAGGTGAGACTGGAGAGACAGGAGGAATCACAGAGCTCTCACCCTGTTCTGGGCTGAGCTCCTCAAGTTGTGACTACAGAATACATGGCCCAGACAAGGATAGTAACTTTCCTAAGGTCACACAGCGAGTCAGTGACAACAAGCTGGGGCAGCGGCCCAGGTATCTGGCGCCCAGATTTGGAGGGAAGAAAGAGACTTTGCTCAAAGGAGCAATGGCATCATATTGGGTGGCCTAATGACTGGCTTCCTGCTTTCACCCTTGTCCATCACCCCACTTTCTGCTGACTGCAGTCAGCTCCCCACAAGGCAGAAGGGGATCCTGCCCAGCAGGAATTGCTCCCATTGCTGCTCTTCTCAGAGGCCGACAGCTTCTATCCACTTGGAGTAAAAACAAATAACCTACATACTCACCTCCTATCACCCTCCCTTTTATGCACTGACCATTCGGGTGCACGCAGACCTCCTCCAGCCTCAGGGCCTTTGCACATGCTGATTCTGTGGCCTCCTGAGTCACTTCCTCATTATGCCCCGCCTCCCCACCTATCCTTGGATTAATGCCACACACGGCACTCTCCTGAGAAAAAGAGGGACGATCGGAACCCCCTTCGCCCTAGCCAGTGACCATTGCTGCACCAAGGCCTGGGGCCGCCCAGCCTCTAATCCTCAGGACTCAGAGGCTGGAAGAGCGAGTGTTAAAGAACCACACAACGTGCCCAAGGGGAAGCAGCCTGTACTCAGAAAGCCCTTCACATCTGGCAGGGCCGGCCCAGCCCCCGGGCACATCTGGCTCTGTATTGACAGGTGTGTGCGGGTCACAGAGGCGGAGAGGCCCACGCAGGAGACTGTGAGGACCCCTGACAGAGCTGAGATACACGTCCCTGTGTTTCCTGCCTGGATCCTAGTTAGGGCCATCAGCTGGTGGCAGTGTCAGGGCCCAGGACGGGCTGCCAGGCCCCCAAGTCCCGTATAGTCACTGCCAGCCTGGCTTCCCCCGGGGGTCTGGGAGCCTGGGGAAGGCCCCTCCCCTCTCTAGCCTGCGGGGCCTTTCAGGTCACCTCACGCAGCACTTCCCGTTAGATGGGGCCCAGAACTGCAGCCATCAGCCCCACCTGCAGGAGCCCTGGCCAAGCCTGCCCCCTCCTCCTCGTGTCCCAAGAAAGCCGGGGTCATTAATACAGGACACAATTAGCTGTCAGCGGAGAACATCTGGAATTCCTTACCTGCTCTTGAGCTGGGTTAAAGCTACACCCCGGAGCCCCGGGAGCGGCTGCCACACACCTTTCAGGGGCGTCGCCAGCGCCCTGGGAAGGAGGGGCCCTGAGCCTTCTGCGCTGGTTCCGCAGGTCCCAGCCTGGGCCCGGCAGTCTTTTTTTCCAGGCCAGTGGAGAAAGTGACAGCGAGAGGGATTCCTGGCAGAAGCTATTTTTCTCAACCAACTTGTGGGAGGCAGGGAGGCAGGGAGGCTGGGGGCGGAGGCTCCGGGGAAGTGGCCCAGCCTCCTCCTCACCTCCCTGTGGAGCCAGGGTGCAGAAGGCACTTTGCTCCCACCATGGGGGCACGACTTGGCTTTTCTCTGGACTCTGTGTGGACCCCGTGCTCCCCAGCCCAGGTAGGACTGCTGCTGAGGTCCCCAGCACGGTCCCAAGCTCTAAAGTGGCTTCTACGCATGGCTGGGTTCTGGGGCCACGGGAACGGCAACGGTGGGGGACCGCGGTCACTGCCCCTGTGGGCTGGACGGCCCAGTGGGCCCGAGACAGAGGGGGAAGTGATGGTGCAGTGACAGTTCATGGTGGGCCCTGGAGGAGGCCGTCACGGGCTCTGGAACATTCTAGGAGACTGGCAACAAATTCTCACCGTGCTAGGAGGCGAGGGGCTCCCTAAAGGTAGGACCTCAGGGAGTCACTTCAGGGCCTGAGACGCATCGGCACCAGGGAGAAGGGTGGTGGGTTTGTGCTGAGGGCCTGTGCCAGCGAGCAGGACTGAGAGCTGGGGGTACTGGGTGCCGGGTACCCTCTCGCCCTCAGCCCCAGCCAAATATGACCCCAGACAGAAGGTGGCCTGGAAGGGACATCTTGTGTTGTCCTAACACCACCATGGCATTGAGATCCATCACCCGCATTCCACAGATCAGAGACGAAGGCTCAGAGAAACGAAGCGCCAGTCCCCAGCCTCGCAGACCTCCAGCTCAGGGCCTTGGCCTCCAGCTCAGGGCCTCGGCCTCCAGCTCAGGGCCTCGGCCTCCAGCACCAGCCTCTCTCTCTTCCTATCTTGTTTGGGAGCTTTCTGGAACCAATGACCCAAAAGTTGGTCTCCTCAAGCCCTGGTGCCTATGATTTGAATGCTAATGACAATTCTACTCAAGGGTCCTAGCACTGGGCTCCTCAGGGAGGAAGAACCAGGAAATACAAACAGGGAGGAGGGGGCTATCCCACATTCACACTGAGGTCCCCGACTAGGAGGGACTAGAGTCCTTCTCCCTCCTACGGGTACAAAAACCATCCTCCTCCTCCTGTCGGCTTCTGGGGAGCAAGAGTAGGCCTCAGCTAGCCCAAACCATAAATCAAACGCACAAGATGTGGCTTGGCAGCCATCCCAGTAAAAAAGATCTGGGGGTTTGAGTTGACCACAAGCCAAAAGCTGCTGAAAAAGCCAGTGTGGTCATAGGCTGTTAGAATAGAAGAAGAGTGACAGCCAGGCATCAGGCAGGGCTGGTGAGAGTGGGCAAGACCATCCAGCTTGCTGGAGGGCGCTGGGGCATTGGATAGGCACAGGGCAGCGGGCTCCACTGGCCCTGGTACATGCTGTCACTAGGCCCTGAGCAGCATGAGCTGGCCTTCCAGTCACTCAGCCTGAGTGCTCCTGGACACCGGTGATTTGAGGTCACGTGTGTGGTTTCACCAGGGCCTTCCCTTGACTGCAGGAAGGACAATAAAAACCCTACAGACTTTTTCTAATAATGACTTTGTGCCAGGTCTGCATAGGCACTGAGCTCGGACACGGTCCCCGTCCTTGAGGGTCACTGTCCAGCAGGGAGAGTTACTGCAATCAGCCAGGGGTATCCAGGAAGGCTCTGCAGAGGAGGGGCCATTGGAACAGGGTATTGAAGGATGAATAGGAGTCTGCCAAGGCTAGAAGAGAGACAGACAGAGCAGTGTGTTCAAGGGCCCTCAGGGGTGCTGGGCGTGGCCGACCCATGTGGGAGGGCCTCTCCTTGGGTGACCGGAGACACCCGAAGGGACATTCCCACATCTGTGGTCTCCTGGTAAGGTGCGCTGGGTGCTGGGCCGCCTCTGCCCCACAGTGACTCCGGTACCTTCCGTGGATTAGCCCGGGCAGTCTCAAGGCAGGTGGGGATCACCCCACTCACAGGGAGCATGGGTCAGTCACTGGCCAGCGTCACAGACGCAGGCAAGGGCACAGCAGGGGTCTCACTGGAGCCTGACGCCACGGGTGCCTTCCTGCCCCTGTGGCTCACTCTCCCCTCACTGCAGGGGACCCACTGCTGGGGACATGAGTGGGGGCTGCGGGTCCCCTTGACTCTGCTGGCCCTTCCTGAACCAGGCCTCTGGCACCCTGACCAGCGTGGTCTCCTGGGAGACCAAGGTCAGTGGGGCACACGCAGCGCCAGGCCGCCTACCTGGCCTTACCCTGCTGCCCTGCTTCCCAGCTGAGGGACTGCGGGCAGCTCCCACAGCCTCCTGGGCCTCAGCCCTGCTGTCTGCAAAATGGGGACGCCAGTGCTGTCCCACCTGAGGGTGACCGCTGTCCAGAGCAGAGCAAGTGTCCCATACGTGTCAGAGGCTGTCCTCACTCGGTCTCCTGGCCTGGGTATGTCCTGTGTCCAAAGCCCAGGTCACCTGCCAGCCCAGGCTGAGGCCCTGCCACATGAGCACAGGCTCTGTGTCACTGTCCTCTGGTCGGTGACACTGTTTTATGACACAGAGGCCAGAGCAGGACCGGAACCAGAGGGCCCGCGTGTCTGCTGCTTGCTGTCTGCGAGGCCTGGAGGAGGCCGCTCGAGCCCCGGTGTCCCGCAGTAAACTGAGGACGCTCCGTGGAGGGCGCTAGCTGTGAGGACAGGAGGAGATTCCGGGTGGATGGAACCAGGCGCCGCGGGGACTCCTCACGTGGCCCTTCAGGTTACCTGCTTCTTTTTAGGGGCTGTTCCTGTGACAGACACGATGCCCAGGGAAATGCCAGGCGCTACTCTCGCTGCTGGGACAGAGCGGCAAACGGCAGGCTGGGTTCCTCCTGAGAGCTGGGAACCAATGAGGGGAGGGTGACAGGCAGAGGGCAAGTGCCCACAGCAGGGTGTGCAGAGGCCCTGGAGGCGGCTCAGCAGGGGCAGTCAGGGAGGGCTTCTCGGAGGAGGTGAGGCTCGAGGTGCTGGTTGTGGGGAGATGGCGGTAAAGGGGATCCAGGCAGAGGGAGAGACGTGCGGAGGCCCTTCTCAGGAGGGCAGTGATGAGCCCTGGAACTGAGGAGCTGCAGAGAGGCCTGGGAGGCTGCAGAGGGTGGACGGGGGAGCAGGACAGGGCACAGGTGTGGCGTGGTGACCACAGAAAGGAGAAGGGCTCTGAGTGTGATGGGAACCACAGGCTCCAGACAGGGCCGGGAAGGGACCTGTGACTCGATTGGGTGCCCCAGGTGCTACGGGGGAACAGGGAGGCCAGCAAGGAGGCCATGCTGGGATGGCAGTGGATGGACAGTGCGGGGACCAAGGGCACAGAGAGGTGCTGGGTTCAGTGAGGTCTTCCCTGTGAGGGGAGGCGTGGCCGCTGTGTGGCCCTGCGAGGGCGGCGAGCTGCCTGGGGTGGCCCCCTGAGCCCACGGCCTCTCCCCAGGGCTGGCCATCAGCGCAGGCTGCCCACTGAGAGGCCGGGACGAGGCTGCTGGGACAGGTGCGCGGGGCTGGCAGGAGCCCTGCGGGGCTGCGCCTTGGCAAAGGGTTGAAACAGGCAAGGAAGTCGCTCCCGGCAGCTGCTTGCTCCATTTTTAGGGTCCTCCTGCGGCCCCTCCCCTAGCCACAGGCATGCGCTCCCACAGCCTCCGAGGCCAAGTGCCAGCTGGAGGCCTCAGCTCTCGCCGGGCCCCAGCGCCCCCTGCCCCAGCCTGGCGCGTTCCTCTGAACCCAGCTCCAGCTGAGAGGGGCCAGAGGTCAGCTCCCGCCCGTGCAGTGACACAGGGCCTCCCGGACGCAGCCGGCCTTCACCTGGAGACCAAGGGTGGACACTCCCAGCTTGTGACGGTAGCACAGAAGCGACGCTGAGGCCAGCAGGGCGCGGGCCGCGAGTCACCTCTCACCGCGGCCTCCGCGTTCGAGACCCGCCTGCTCCTGAGCACCGCCAACCTCAGTTCTCCAGAACAACCTGCTTCTGCTTCCGTGACCGAGGCATGCCGCGCGTGTGTCCTCCACCTCCTGACCCGAGGGCCAGGTGTTCCCCTTGTGCTGACGAGGACGAGAAGGCGCAGAGGGAGAAGTAACTGTCCCTGACACAGAGGTGACCACGGCAGAGCGGGCAGGGTGCCCGCCTTGTTAAGCTGGTCTCCTTATTACCCGGCCCTCTGCACCCCCAGGCTCCCTCAGGCTCTCCAGGGACTAAGAGGGTGGCAGTGGCTCTGGCTAAGAAACAGGAACCACGAGACCATTGATGGGAGGTGACAGGAAAGGACAGCAAAGCATGTGGCCTAAGCAAGCTTCAGAAACTGACCGAGACAACTACTGAGAAGCCTCTGAGGTGCTGGAGGCACGAACCCTCCAGACCAGGCCCAGAGCTGAACTAGAGACTGGTGTATCCATCATCCACCATAGTCCATCCATCCCTTCATCCACCCATCCATCCCTTCAACCCTCCACCCCTCCATCCCTCTCTCCCTCCATCTGTCCATCCTTCCTTCCATCTATACTTACTTCCTTTCCTTCCATCCATCCATCCCCCATTCATCCACCCATCCATCTGTCCATCCATCCATCCCCTCAACCATCCATCCTTCCTTCCTTCCATCCATTCACCCATCCATCCCTTCAGTCATTCACCCACCCATCAATCTGTGTCCATCCATCCATCCCTTCATCATCCATACTTTCTTTCCATCCATTCTTTCACCCGTCCTTCCTTCCATCCATCCCTTCATTCATCCACCCATCCATCCATCTGTCCATCCGTCCATCCCTTTATCCCTTCATCCATTCATCCTTCCTCCCATCCATCAATACATCCATCCTTCCACCCATGCTTCTGAAGGAGCCCTAATCAGGAAGGGCTGTTGCAGCTAGCTGGAAGCCATAAGTTCCACCTGATATGTATGTGACGCACCTGTAGGCACCCGCAAAGCTGAAGGTATATAACCGGGTGAAAGCGGTCCGAGTTAGGAGAACAGAGAATTCAGTCAGCCGGGCAGTCACTTGGTCGGTCAGAAGAATCAGAGCGGCCAGAACGTAGGCAGAGCGGTTACAGAAGAGCAACCAGATAGAAGACAGAAAAGAAACCAGATAGAAGAAGTAATGGCTGGTCAGAGTTAGGCCGAGGCTCCCGAGGGCTGGTCAGAGTTAGGCCGAGGCTCCCGAGGAAGACAGAAGAAAGAAGAAGGAAGAAAGAAGAGAGAAGAAAGAAGCTCTAATCTTTCTCTAAGCTAAGCTCTATCTTTCTTTAAGCTAAGCTAAGAAGACAAGAAGAAAAGCTCTCTTTAATCTTTCTCTCTCTAAAAAAATCTTTCTTTCCCTCTCAAAGCTCTAAGAAAGTAGAAGTAAAAGTAGTAATAACTTTACTCTGCCTCCGAGATTTCCTCCCGGTTTTTTCGGTACCAGGTAGCTTACATGCTTCCATCCATCCATCCTTCCACCCATGTTCCTTCCACCCATCCTTCCTTCCATCCATCCCTTCATCCACCCACCCATCCCTCCATCTGTCCATACGTCCATCCCTTCATCCCTTAATCCAGCCATCCATCCTTCCTTCCTTCCATCCATCAATCCATCCATCTCTCCTTCCATCCATTCTTCCTTCTTCCAATCCATCCATCCATCCATCCTTCCTCCCATGTTCCTTCCACCCATCCTTCCTTCCATCCCTTCATCCACCCACCATCCCTCCATCCCTCCATCCACTCCGCAGGCACTGGCAGAACCTGCACTGTGGCAGGCACCTGGCTGGGGACAGTTGCACACCTGCCCTTGGTAGCTGCTCCCTAGTTTCCTCCATCAGACTGTGAGCTCCTCAAACAGTTAAGAGAGTGGCCTTGGGAGTCAGACCAGCTCCTGGCTGTGACCTTGAGCACACCTATGTGTGAGCTTCACACCTGGTGACAGGGAACAGCAACAGCACTTGATGTGAGGTTGCCGTGGGGATCAGGAGTGGGCATGTGGGAAGTGCCAGGTGGGTACGTCTGCTCAGGGGGTGTGGGCGCTCCCTCCCTCCATGGCCTGCCCACCCTGATGGGGCCATGGGTTTAGCTTCTCGCCCTCGTGTCCCAGGCTCTCCCCTCTCCAGCATCCTGGCAGGAGCTGCCAGCTGAGAGTGTCTTTACACTTGTGTTTAAGTTTCCATCATTACTCCTTCAATAAAAATATTTTTTTGAATGCCAGACACTGTGCTGGGTGCTTTAGCAACATCACCTTATTTAATCCTTACATAAGCATCCCTGTGAGGTTGGCCCTGTTTCCCTCATTTTGCAAAAGAGAAAACGTGCTCAGAGAGGTGGCATTCTATCCACTCATCCCTCCGTCCTTCCATCCATCATCCGTCCAAGATTTACTAAGTGCCTTTTTTGGTACCAGGAATTGAGCCCAGAGATGCCTAACCGCTGAGCCACATCCCCAACCCTTTTTATATTTTATTTGTAGACAGGATCTTGCTAAATTGCTTAGGACCTTGCTAAGTTGCTGAGGCTGGCTTCTTTGAACTTCTGATCCTCCTACCTCAGCCTCCCAAGCTGCCGGGATCACAGGCGTGTGCCACTGCGCCCGGATTACTAAGGACCTTGGCGAGCTAGTCAGGCGCTAGGGCCAGGTTCAAGTCCCGGCTAATATCAGAACAGCCCCAGGCCCTGTCCTGTCAGGGTGCCCCGGCTGGCAAGGGAAGGCCCGTGTTAAATGGCTGCGGTCTCCTGCGGAGGGCGGGGTGCAGCGGTGATCTCACCGAGGCCTGAGCGGGGTTTCAGCCCAGCAAGGAAAGCCAGCCTGGGAGTCCTCCCTGGCCCCCCCGTGCCATCTCTGCCCATTCTCCACACTGCAAATCCCCATTCCTCGAGGTTGGTGGCCTGGGCTATGACGCCTGCTCCTGATCTCTTAGGCCACAGATGCCACATCCCCCTGAGAAGCCAGGTGCATCCGTGGTGTCACTTGTTTGCTGATGAGTGATGATTCCAATGTCCCCTTCTCGGGAGGCCTTCTGTGACCACAACCCTGATCCTCTGGAGTAAGGGGCTTTCTCCTCTGAGTCCCCACAGGGAACTGACTGTCACCAGTAGTCTCTTCATCCTCTCTCCTCTGCCTGTCCTTCCTGCTGGTCTTTCTCCTCCTCTGGAGAATAACTAGGCCTCGTTCATCTGTGAGTCTCAGACAACGCTGGGCATGTCCTGGGGCTCCCTAAGAGCCTGGTCCAGGAACGTGGAGGGCAGAGGGGGAGAGAAACATGGGCCTGAGTGACAGTCTTGATTGCTCTGGTCACAGCACCCTGGGTAAGCCCACGCTGGCTTTCTGGGTGGCACGCACATAGTTTCATCTTGCCCCCCAACTCCAATCAGTTGATGGGTGGCTGCTGGAGAGTTGTGTTGAGAAGGATCCTGAGGGGCACCTGGCTTGGGGGGAAGCGTGTGAGGATGGACTTCCAGAGTCTGCCCCGGATTCAGGAGATGGGGGCAACAGGAGCACCCCACCTCTGATATCCTACAAAGTCCTTTTGCTGTTTTACTCTTTAAGGTTTTGTTTTTCCCATTTGCAAAGTGAGCTGCTGGACTCCTTATGTCCAGTGCTACAGGAGTCTGAGCCCCACACCCTCTCCTGGTGTGAAGGACAGAAGCCGCACACCAGCACAGCCCAGGCCCTGTGCGTAGTAGGTGCTCAGTAAATGCTGGCTGGATGAATAATCTGCCATCGTGAGCCACTGTACCACCTCATTTCAATAGAAGGGAAGAGGGTTTCCAAGGGAAGGGAGGTGGAGACGTGCCCAGGGCCACGTGGTAAAGCCACGCCATTCCCTGTCTCTTTGGACTCCTGGCCGGCGCTTTTCCCCGGCCCCAGTGAGCTGAACACGCTTCTCCAGACAGACACTTCCCCTTACATCAGTCACAGGCTCAGTCACCAGCCATACTGCATTTTGAATCCACAAAGCTTTTCCATGTTGCTTGCTGCACTTGAGTTTTTCAAGGACCCTGGCAAGAGCAGGGTGGCCGCTGCCCTTGGTCAGCAGACTGGAACTCGGACGCTCAGAGAGGGTGTGGGATTTGCTGGAGCTTGGACTCAAAAGATCCCGGTGTTTTGGTCCCAGGTCCTGTGCTGCCCGCCGGCCCTTCCGGACCAGCTCTGGGGTTGGGTCCCCTCCCTCACAGCCACCTCCGTGTTTGTTTAAAAGATGAAAGAGCAGAGACATAAAGGAGATGTAGCGGGAACCACGCTGCCTATCCCACGAGGCCAGGCCCCACCCTGAGCCACCTCTTTGGAGGGGAGGGGTCTTGAAGGGGTCCTAAGACCTGCGCAGTGGGGCACCAGCTGGAGGACAGGCCTCCTAGGCCTCCCAGGGACCCCCGCTGGGGCCTCTACCAGCTGGGTAAACAGGAGCCAACCCTTGGTGGGCTGGGCAGGGGGGAGTCCTGGCCCTCTCCATTTTTTCCTTCCATTTTCTTCTCCCCAAATAAGCATCCCCCCCTTTTTTCTTCTTCTTCTTCTTCTTCTTCTTCTTCTTCTTTTTTTTTTTTTTTTTTTTTGGTACCGGGGATTGAACTCAGGGGCACTCGACCACTGGGCCACATACCCAGCCCTTTTTTGTATTTTATAGAGACAGGGTCTCACTGAGTTGCTAAGTGCCTCCCCATTGCTGAGGCTGGCTTTGAACTAGCAATCCTCCTGCTCTAGCCTTCCAAGTGCTGGAATTACAGGCGTGCGCCACTGCGCCCAGCAGCATCCACATATTTTTTAATATTTATTTTTTAATTGTAGTTGGAACCAATACTTTTATTTTATTTACTTATTTTTATGTGGTGCTGAGGATCAAACCCAGAGCCTCGCGTGTGCTAGGCGAGCGCTTTACTGCTGAGCCACAACCCCAGCCCTGAGCATCCACATTTACAGTTCAAATTGTTTATTTTTAGGGATGGGGGTCACACCGTGTTGCTCAAGCTGGGTCCACATTCGCAGGCTCTGGAGAACCTCACGCCTCTCAGCCTCCCCAGGAGCTGGGACCTCAGTGCACACCCCCACACCAGGCTGGTTGAATCTGTGAGGTCCACATTTGGATTTCAGGAAATATTCAAGATGGACAAATTTAAGTGATCAAATACACTTTTTTTTTTTCCATTGGTGATTGGAACCCATTGGTGCTTTTATCACTGAGCTACATCTATATCCTTGGGTCTTTTTATTTTATTTTGAGATAGGGCCTTGCTAAGTTGCTAAAGCTAACCTGGAACTTGTGATCCTCCTGCTCCAGCTTCCTTGCCTGCTGGGATGACAGGTGTGCGCCACCAGGCCACCTCACAGTCATAAACTCTTTACATTTGACCCAATACAGATTTGGCACTCTATAGACATGTTTTTTTGCAGTGCCAGGAATTGAACCCAGGGCCTTCAGCATAGTAGGCAGCAGCTTTTCAAAGGTGGTCTCTATAATATAGAAAAGCATTTTTCTTCTATTTTTGTTTGTTTGTTGTGCTTACTTTTTGAGTATTGGGGCTCAAACTCAGGACCACTATATTTTTTGAGATGGGGGTCTCACTTTGACCCTGAGTAGCCTTTGACCCTGACTGACCCTGACTGCCTCAGCCTCCTGAGTTGCTGGAATTATAGGTGTGCTCCACAACCCCTGGCTCACTCACTCACTCCCCCCCCCTTTTTGTGGTCCGGGGATTTCTTGTCTAACCTCAACCTTGCAATCCTTCTGCCTCAGTTTCATGAGTAGCTGGGCTTATAGGCATTCGCTACCGCACCCAGCTGAAAAGTAGATTTCATGTCTAGTTCTGACCTGCAGTGGGAAAGGAAATCAGTTTTGTAGGTCACAGTCAGCACTGTTTGTTTTTGTTGGCTCTGGGGATTGAACCCAGGTCCTTGAGCATGCAAAGCACATGTGCATTCTACCACTAATCTATCTATACCCTCAGCCCCGGTATAGCATGTTTAATAAAACTGTTGTTAAAAAAAAAAAAAAAAAGACCAACACTGACAATCACTCACCTCCTGTGATCTTAGATCTGATTTCCTTACACACACACACACACACACACACACACACACACACACACGGAGAGTCTTGCCAGTAATTGCAGTTTACAGAGTTTTCTTTTTTCCATAAATGGGACTACAGGTTGTATTTCTCAAACCCAACAGCTGAACTTTCCATTACTTTCCAGACCAGTTCTCTTGAATTTCTTACCTAAATTAATGACAATGCCTCCACCCAATCTCCACCACCCAATCTAATCATCCAACTCTTTCCCCATCCCCTCAATTTCTCCCTTTCTGTCCTCCTAAACTCAATCAGTTGACCAGTCTTTGTTATTCTATCTATTAAATGTTTCTCAAATTATCTACTCCTTTTGATTTCCCACTGCATGCTTTAGACATACATCATTGCTTTCCTGGCCTGTTGCAATGTGTCCTTAATTGGTTTCTCTCTTCTTGTCTGTCCCTATACCCCTTTAGGGCCTCCACCACATGATTGTGTTACTCCCTTGCTTAAAATTTTTTCAATGAGGGGTGGTGAAGCATGTGCTTAGCATGCGTGAGGCCCTGGGTTCAATCTCTAGCACCAAAAAATCCTCTCTCTCTCTCTCTCTCTCTCTCTCTCTATATATATATATATATATATATATATATATATTCTTTTTGTTGGTGCATTATAAGTGTAAACAATAGTGGGCTTCCTTGTTACATGTTCATACATACACATAACAAAATTTGGTCAATTTCATTCCCTAGTATCTCCCCTTCCCTCCCCTTCTCCCTCCCCCTGGTTCCCTTCTTCTACTCTACCGGTCTCCCTTCTATTTTGATAAGATAACACACACTCTCCCTCTCCCCTTCACTTTTTTCTCTCTGGCTTCCACATTTGAAAGAAAACATGTGACCTTGACTTTGGGAGTCTGGCTTATTCCACATAACATAATGCTCTCAAGCTCCATCATTTTCCTACAAATACCATATTTTCTCTCCTCCTTGTGGCTGAGTAATATTCCACTGTGTATATATACACACCACATTTTCTTTATCCATTCATTTGTTGATGGTCATGTAGGCTGGTTCCATAATTTGGCCATTGAAAATTGACTATGGTATGCTGACTTTAGGTCTTTTGGATAAATACTAAGGCATGGTATAGCTGGATCATATTGTGGTCCCATTCCTAGTCTCCATACTGTATCTGAAGTGGTTGTACTAATTTACAATTGCACCAACAGTATATAAATGTTCCTTTCCCCCCACAACCTCATCAGCATTTATGTTATTTGTATTCTTGATGATTGCCCTTCTAACTGGAGTGAGATGAAATCTCAGTGTAGTCCTGATTTGCATTTCCCTGATTGCCAAAGATATTGAACATTTTTTCATATATTTGCTGGCCATTTGTATTTCTTTTGAGAAGTTTCCTTTAGTTCATTTGCCCATTTATTAATTATGTTATTTATTTTTGAGTTGGGTCATAATCCTCTGTCAAAATAGTAGCTAGCAAAGATTTTCTCCCATTCTGTAGCTTCTCTTTTCACTTCTTTTTTTTTTTTTTTTTTTTTTTTTTTTTTGCACAGAAGTTTAAGTTGATGCTGTCTCATTTATTAACTCTTGGTATTGTTGTTTGAGCTTTGGCAGTCCTGGTGAGGAAGTCGTTGCCTGTATCTATTTGTTGGAGTGTTGACAATATTTTCTAGCAGTTGCATAGTTTCTGGTCTAATTCTTAGGTCTTTGATTTTGAGTTGATTTTATGTGGGTGAGAGAGAGGATTCTATTTTCATTCTTCTACATATGGATCTCCAGTGTTCCCAACATCATTTGCTTAAAATGGCTCTTTTCTCCAATGTATGTTTTTGGTGTCTTTGTCAAAGATCTGATGACTCTGGATGTGTGCGTTTGTCTCTGTGTCTTCTATTATATTCCATTGTCTGTGTCTCTGTTTCTATGCTAATATCATGCTGGGGATTTTGTTTATTGTTTTTATAGTACTGGGGACTGAGCCCAGAAACACCCTACCTCTGAGCTACATGCCCAGCCCTTTTCAAATTTTATCTTCAGACAGATTCTACTTAAATTGTCAGAGCTGGCCTCAGCTGTAATCCTCCTGTCTGAGACTCCCAAGTACCAGGGATTACAGGCATGCACCTCATGTCCAGCGAGAACCACACTGTTTCTGTTAATATAGCTCTGAAGTATTATATGAAATTAAATATTATGATGCATCCCACAGTGCTCCCCCATCCTCACTCTCTCCTTTTCTCTTCTTTATCTCTCTCTTTGGCCATTCTGAGTATTTTATTCTTCAATGTAAATTTTACAACTGTTTTTTCTAGTCTTGTAAAGAATGTCATTGGAATTTTGGTGAGGATTGCATTAAATCTATAGTTTACTTTTGGCAATATGGCCATTTTTAAAAATATATTTATTTTTAGTTATAGGTGGACACAATATCTTTATTTTATTTTTATGTGGTGCTGAGGATTGAACCCAGTGCCTCACACATGCTAGGTGAGCACTCTACTTCTGAGCCACCACCACAGCCCCAATATGATCATTAATTCTGCTTATTCAAGAACCTGGGAGATTTTTCCATCTTTTAGTGTCTTCTTCAATTTCTTTCATTGGTATTCTATAAATTTCATTATAAAGGTCTTTGACTTCCTTGGTTAGATTTATTCCTAAAGGCTTTTTTCTTTTTCTTTCTTTCTTTTTTTTTTTTTTTTTTTTTTTTAGGCTATTCTCAAAGGAATTTCCCCCTGGGTTTATTTTTTAGCAGATTCATTATTAGTATATAGGAAAGCTATTGATTTCTTTTTTTTTTTTTTTTTTTTTTTTTTTGTACCAGGGATTGAACTCAGGGGCACTTGACCACTGGGCCACATCCCAGCCCCCCCCCCTTTTTTTTTGTATTTTATTAGAAGCAGGGTCTCACTGAGTTGCTAAGTGCCTCGCCATTGCTGAGGCTGGCTTTGAACTCGCGATCCTCCTGCCTCAGCCTCCCAAGTGCTGGGATTACAGGCGTGCGCCACCGCACCCAGCTCAGCTATTGATTTTCATATGTTGATTTTTATCCTGCCCAGGTTATTTTTTTCTTAAACTTCCCACAGGGGTAGTTCAAGAAAAGGCATCACTCAAGCTTGAACCAATCAAATAATATATTTGTTCTGCTTCCTCGTTTACTTTATAAGAAGCTCTCTTTCTTACTGCTTTGGTGAAACCCCAAGCTTCTGCTGGTTTGGGACTGCCCAATTCATCCATCTCTGGCTTCTTATATAAACCTTTTAAAACTGAATGTGCCAAAGTTCATCTTTCAACACTGTGTGTGTGTCTGTATTTCTCAGTGGGCTGTAAGTCCTGAGGAACATGGAGCAGACCCTCTTTGTTTTATTGCCCCACACAAGGCCTGGGACATGGTGGGTATGTTGCTCAATTCTCTTGTAAGAATTCCCAACCAGTGCCCCTTCCTTGAGTCCCCCCCACTCTTCTCTGTCCCCCTAACATCCAACATCCTTGACCATCCAAGATTTCCATCAACCTTTACTTCCCTCCCCTTTGCTCTTTGACGCAACTGCTCAAGAATATACTGGAGTACTTCCAAGGCAAGAGTCAGTTTTCCACCTTGGTTCTTTTGCCTTAGGCTTCTTTGGGAACTGCTTCTGGGTTTGTACCCTCCTGCCTCAGAAGTGGTTCTTGTGGTTCAGCCTCACCCCCAGAGGAAAAAAGTTGGAGCGAGATGGATTCATGAAGCATCATGACCAATACTTCTTGTTCTGAATCCATGTTCCCAAGGCATTTTTTTGTTCTTTTTAGATATTCATGATAGCGAGGGTGCTTGGACATATTATACATACATGGAGTATAACTTATTCTAATTAGGATCCCATTCTTGTGGTTGTACATGATGTGGAGTTACACTGGTCGTGTATTCATAGATGAATATAGGAAAGTTATGTCCGATTCATTCTACTGCCCTTCCTGTTTCCATTTTCCCTCCCTTCCCTCATCCACCTTTGTCTAATCCAATGAAATTCTATTCTTCCCTCCCCCCACTTATTGTGCGTTAGCATCTGCATATCAGAGAGAATATTTGGCCTTTGGTTTTGGGGATTGGCTTATTTCACTTAGCATGATAGTCTCCATCTCCATCCACTTACCTGCAAGTACCATCATTTCATTCTCCTTTAAGGCTGAGTAATATTCCACTGTGTATAGACACCACATTTTCTTTATCCATTCATCTGTTGAAGGGCACCTAGGTTGGTTCCATAGCTTGGCTATTGTGAATTGAACAGGTATAAACATTGATGTGGCTGGGTCACTGTAGTATGCTGATTTTAAGTCCTTTGGGTATATACCGAGGAGTGGGATAACTGGGTCAAATGGTGGTTTCATTCTCCAAGGATCTTTTTGATCATCATTGGGCTTACCACATTGCAAAGCAGTTCATCCATACACATGTTCACCTGTGATCACTCATAAGTTATATTTCTCATTTTAACTATCTTAGTTGGGCATGGTGGCACACACCTCTAATCCCAGCAGCTTGAGAGGTTGAGACAGGAGAATCCCAAGTTCAAAGCCAGCCTCAGCAAAAAGCGAGGCGCTAAACAACTCAGTGACAGCCTGTCTCTAAATAAAATACAAAAAAAAAAAAAAATTTTAACAATCTTAACTTGCACTGTTTTATTAACTTCTTGAAGAATTATTTTATATAAAATAATTACTGCTCCATTCAGATTTTTTACATTGCAAGAAAAAAAATCAAGTTAGCTTGTACATGGATGGGAGAGGCCACTTCATGTGGGGCAAAACTGGAGACAGGGATCAAGGGAATTCATGAATAGAATACACAAACTTTATGGGAACCGAACTTGCCAAAAACCAGGCCCATTCCTAGAAACTGCCACTGACCCCTCCTTTCCTCTTTCATGGGCCACATGGTCTTTTTCTTCTTGCTACTCTTTTTCCCCATACAGTATGCTACATAGCTTTTGTCCTGCTTATAACATTTACATATTCATGGAATTGCTTCTTTATAAAATTTGATTTACATCGACCATCATGGCCTCTTCAACTTTTCTCTGCATCAATTTCATTTCGTGTAATTTTGTTGCTCAGTTTCCTTAGAAAGTTGGCTCCAGGTTATCTGTTTAAGCCATGGCTAAATAGACAGGTAATCCGCCTACTTTGCTTCAACCCATGGCAAATGTCTTGATCAAATGGCTGTCATCTCTCTCTTGAATTAGTACAATACCTTCTAATGTCTTTTCCAAGCACCATCCACCCTACTCCCAATTCATTTTCCATACCCTTCAGAGATTCCCCATTGTTCTCATGATAGGATACAGTTAGTTGAACATCCTGACAGGACATCTCAGGATCTAACCTTTTGACTTGGTCCCTGGGCACATTTTAATTCCTAGCCTCATTTCTCACCTCTCAAGCTTGCACTCTGCCTCCCACCACAATGAAATTATTTCACTGTGTAAATATACCAGGTACCCTCTGTCATCCAGTGGGAGCCATTCCTTCCATCTGGAAACCTTCCCCTCTTCCTTGATAATGGGCCTTTTCCTATTTAATCTTCAGCTCAGCTTAAGCATCACTTACTCCAGGGGCCTTCTTCCAGGTTACTTGACTGTGCTGCTCTGTGTTTCCAAAGCACTGTGCTCTCCCCACCATATCACAATAGTTCATTTTGCCTGCATTTAGTTGTCAGTCTTGTTGGTGGAACATACGCTTCGTGGCAGCCAGGACTGCATCTGTCCTGCTCCCTAGTCTATCCCTGCTAGATAACAGGTCCTTAGATATTTGACAAACAGCACAGCCCACTGGTCCCATTAGATATTGGAGTGGGCAGTTCATGACAAATGTGTGTTCTTTCATCCCAATTGATACACCATAAGCAGGTCAATGAGAACAGAAGCATCCTTAGCAGGAGCTGTGACCCTGATAGGTAACATGATCAAAATGTTTAGAATTATAATCTTATCTGTTTTCGTGAACTGAAAAAGATGACCCTGGATGTGAAATGACTTTATCAGGTTGTAGAACTCCCATGAAGCTCAACCCAAAGCCCTCTCCACTTTCACTGTAGCAAGAATAAAGACCAACCCCTTGCCACGATCTGCTAAGGCCTGTTTTATGTTCACCTTGTCCCATCTACTCTGACTTACCAGGGTCCAGCCTTTTTGTTTCCTCACATGACCACACGTTACTCTATCCAGAGCCTTGTTTTCACTCTGCTTAGAACTCTCCTTCCTAGATCCTGGGACAGCAAGGCCCTCCCTTTTGTCCCTTGGTTATTAGCAAAAGCACCACTGTCTTAGCTTTTTCCACTGCTGTGACTACAAGGATCTGACCAGAACAACTATAGAGGAGAAAAAGTTTATTTGAGGGCTCACGGTTTCAGAGGTCTTAGTCCACAAGAGGCCAGCACCATTCCTTGAGCCTCCAGGTGAGGCTGAAAATCATGGCAGGAGAGTACGGCAGAGGGAAGCAGCTTACATGGTACTCAGGAAGCAGCAAGAGAGAGAGACTTCACACTCCAGATACAAAATATATACCCCATAGCCATGCCCCCAATACACTACTTCCTCCAGCCACACCCCACCTGCCTTCAGTTACCATTCAATTAATCACATCAGGTGACTAATTCACTGATTGAGTTAAGGCTCTTGTAATCCAATCATTTCTTCTCTGAAACTTTTTGCATTATCTCACATGTGAGCTTTTGGAGGACACCTCACACCCAAACCACAACAACCACCCTCCTCAGAGAGGCTTTCTGTGACCATCTTATGTAATGTGACCCGTACCCCTTCATAACAGTTATCACAAGTTAAAATTATCTGGTATGTTCTGCCTCCCCATTAGAAAGTAGGATGGCAGGGAATTGTCTGGCTCATTCTCTGCTGGAACATCAGAATCTACAATTGTATACTTAGGACCACAGTTGCTCAATAAATACAATGAATGAATGAATGAATGCATGAACAAGAAAGCTTGTGCTCAGAGTTGGGCACAAACTTTCTTTCAATTTGAACTCTCTTTGATTTTCTACCACCACATTCAGTTTCCTAAGAGAAATGCATGAAGGAGACAGTTGATCCCAGTGTGCACAACTCTGCCTGATAGAGCCTCCTGGGTAGACTGCTCTGCCTGTGGAATTCTCCCCCATCTCTCCCCTACCAGCCTCTGACCTTGACCCTTTTCATGATGGCTCTTTCTCCCTTTTCCCTGGGGCCATCCTGAACATACCCAGGTCTCTGGGGGACATGGCAAACAGAAATAGTAAGCATACCAAGAATTACCTGAAATAAGAGAGGATTAGAGTTTTATAATTTTTGGATTTTTTTTTTTTACCTCATTGGCCTTGATGATAAATATGGGCCAGGCTCTTCATTCATGCTGGGGGTATAAAATTTACTGACCAACACCTTACACTACAAACAAGCCAAAAATGCAGTTTGACAAACAGATTCAAATATGCATCTGTCAGAGCGCTCACTTGCTAAGTGATGTTTGTGTTCTGTAATTTTGCCACTTTATATTTAAATCCAGCATTACATGCTCTGTGGGTTTGGTGTCTGAAGACTTAGAGGAGAACCATTGACACTCTTGGAATACAGTGATCTAAACTCTTTTTGAAAGTGTAAGGTCTTTGTTGAGGAATGTCACAGTCTCCTTCCAGAACCTGAGAAATACCTCTGGGGTTCTTTGCCACGGCACGTTGGTGGGACAGGAGTGTAGAGAATCAGAAGTATGGCAACAAGAGTTCTTGCAAACGAGGCCTTGTTGCCCTTGGTGGGCGTGTCTGCAAACGGAACGTTCTGCCAAGAGGTGTAGAACAGATAGAGAAGAAACAAGTAGTTTATCAGAAGTAATGGGGTGCAGGCGTTCTTGCAAGTGAGGCGCTTGTCACTCCCTTGGCGAACGTATCTGCAAAGGAAACGTTCTTCCAAGAGGCTAATCAGAAAGTATGGCAACAAGAGTTCTTGCAAACAAGGCCTTGTTGCCCTTGGTGGGCGTGTCTGCAAACGGAACGTTCTGCCAAGAAGTATAGAGTAGATAGTAAAGAAACATTGATTGCAAACGAGGGTGTTTCTTTCTTGTTTCTTCTATATTGAAAAGAAGAGGAGTTCAAAGTGTTCTAGCCCTAACTAATTTAAGATATCTTTAGGGAAAGTTTATCTGGCTGATTGCTGATTTGCAAATTTGCGTTAGTCATTGCTACTGGCTATTTACCTTCATTGTCTGTAAATGTTTGCTGATGGCTGATTGCCTTCTTTGTCTGGAAATGTATAAAAAGGCTGAGAGAAATATAAAAAAAAAAAAAAAAAAACACTGCATGCTGATCCTGTGTTGGAGTCTGACCTACAACACAGGAGCATTGTGTCCAAGCAGGTCTTGGAAGTGGATTGCCTGGTCATCCAGCAAGTGAAGCATTTTGCATTTGTCTGGTTGAGAAGAGATAAAAAGCTGGATCAGACAAAGCGAACCACGGCCAACGTTTGGCAAGGGCTTTCCATTGAAAATAAAAGTTTTAACAAAGAGCAAGGCATGCTGTTTCAGATCTCCTAGGAGGGAGAATTTGGTGTCTGTGATTAGAAATTTTATATCAGGTGCTAGATTCACAAAATGGGCAGGGAATTTTCTGGAAGCCTTACTGCTGGGGACAGGGAGTCACTGTGTGCACTGCTGCTCTGGGGGCTGCCCTGTTGGATTCCAGGCAGGAGGCCGCGCCTCCCAGGCAGGAGGCCACACCTCCCCAGGTGCTTTGTTAAAAACTACACCTCCCAAGATCCTCAGCGTGACCAGAAAACCTGACCAGCAAATGCCCTGTCCACTACCCCCCCACCTCTGATAGGGCAAGGACTCACTCCAAGGGGGTTTTATGACCCCTACTCTATTTAAAGCCAGCCCCGGACTAAAATTGCTCTCTGTTCCTGCTCTCTGTTCCTGCTTGCCCCTGCTCCCATCCATCCCTTCCCTACCCTCCCCCTACCCTTGCCCACGTGGCACCCCAATAAACCCTTTTATTTCATTAACATGGTGTTCCCGGCTAAGTTAACTATGTTCAGCAATTTTTCTAACATTTTGGTGTGTTGGCCGGGAAGGAGAAGCGCATCTCTAATCAAAGAACAAAATTTTCCGGGAACACCTTTTCACCCATTCTCCGCCCCTCCGCCCCAGAGCAGCAAGTAACAAAGTTTCCTGGTAACAGCTTTTCATTGGTCGGTAAGCCTCCCTCCAGTTCTAGGGCTTTTAACCAGCCCTGCGCGCTTCTCCATTTGCACCCCCCCAGCGCCTCTTTACACCTCTCCGCTTGCCCTCCAGTCCACTCTGACCCCCCGCGAGTTCACGCGCTTCTCTGGCCGCGCCTGCCCCTCCGTTCGCTCCCACGCATGTCCCACTCCCGCAGGCGTCCGTCCTGGTCCACTCCAGGTCAACAAGTCTGGGCCGCGTGGTAGGCCCGCGCCCTTCCCCCTCCCCTCGCTGCTGCCGCAGCCACAGCCACCGCTGCTGCTGCCGCTGCTGCTGCCGCTTCCGCCACACATTCCTTATTTCGTCCCCAATGGCTCCCGCAGCGGCGCTGGGAGAGAATTACTCCCGGCCCCAGCCGTTCCCGTACCGTCCCTCCCAGACCCGCCTGATACTCTGTCCCCCCCGCGTTCAGTCCTCCCCTGACCCGTTCGAAAAAGCAGGCAATTCTTTATTCAAAATGCAAAATTTCTCGGGCTCCAGTCCATCCTTAACTCTGCGCGCTTCCCCCCTCTCCCCACCAGCGAATGGCAACCACCGCTGCAGCCCTCTGCTCTCTTACATCTGGCACCCGACAACCCGTTCCACCCTCTGATAGGCGCAGGCCAAAGCCGAGCTGCTCTCTTACATCTTTCTTCACGCGCAGGCCAAATCCCCCCCGCAGCCGACAACATGGGTGCACTTTTCCTTTGTTTCAACATCACAACTTCTCAGCCTCACAGCCAGCCTCTTTCCCCCACTCCGATCAACCGGTTCTGCTACTTAGCTCCCTCCCCCTTCCTCAGATTCGCCGTGTTCTTCCGCCCAAGTCTGTCTCCGCCGTCTTCTATCCCAACCCACGCGATTCCCTCCGACTGCCTTCCAAGCCCGGCGGGCCAGCCCTTGCCCTGCCTTATAGCAGCACCAGCGGCAACCGCGAAACTCTACCCTCCCCCCAGCCTCCCAGAGCCACCTGCTGGGTTCTCCCTAAATCCTCCCCTTAAGTCAATCTGGCTCCGGTGAACCAGACCCCGCCATTCCGTTCCAAGCAGGCACTGGCTTAGCGCAGCTGGCCTTATCCTTCACCATTTACTCCCTCTGTCCTCTGCTCTCTGTCTCTTTCTCATTCACGTGAGACACAGCCCCTCAGTTCCCATTCAGAATGGGAAATTCAATCAATCCGCTCTTTTTCAGCCCCTGCTAAAATCACCTTTGCCTCTTTAGGTCCTCGCTTCCCCTTCCAAAGTGCGCAATAAATAAAGGTACCTTCAAACTTCAAACTTAATTCGCAAGTTTTTTCCAGGACTTCTCTTCAGCAAAGAAAATGACTGATACTGTTCAGTTTCATATGTTGACACATGAGATTATTCATTTGTAACTAACTTTGTTTGTTAAACGTCTAATTAATTTACAAGGTTAAAATACTAACTGTTAAATGTCAGATGTGTGTAATTTTATATACAAAGGTTTATAAAAGATTGCTATGTATGCAGAGGCTCAAAGGTTTCTATTCCAGCTAAGAGTACTATAAATAACAAAATATTTTTATTAAGATAAAATAATTTGTCTAAATTAAAATTATTATAAGGATTGTTTCAAAGGATGAACAGAGAAAGGAGTTAACACGTGAGAGAAATAAATTAGAAAGTTATAGGCGTGGAAACCATACTCAATAGAAGGAAAAAGAAATGTTTCAAGATAAGAATGTCTTAGCCGGGCGCGGTGGCGCACGCCTGTAATCCCAGCACTTTGGGAGGTGAGGCAGGAGGATCGCGAGTCAAAGCCAGCCTCAGCAATGGCGAGGCACTTAGTAACTCAGTGAGACCCTGTCTCTAATAAAAATACAAAAAGGGCCGGGGATGTGGCCCAGTGGTGATGCCCCTGAGTTCAATCCCCGGTACCAAAAAAAAAAAAAAAAAAAAAAAAAAAAAGATAAGAATGTCTTATAGTGAAGTAAATAAGAGGGTTTATGTAAGGATGTAAAGGCCTGTGTAAGTTGGTTGAATAAGTGTGTGAAACAATCAGCAAAAACTATGTAAAGTTTTTTTCCCCCCTAAGGTTAAATAGTAATATACTATCTATGTGATAAGAAGACAAAGATTTCTTAAAACATTAATTTATCCATAATGTGGTGTTTATTAATTTTGTTTCTTTTGAGCAAGTAATCTTAAAAGGAATTGAAGATTGTATAGCTATGGTTGAACAACAATTATTTCAGAATATCATGTTCTCTCTTTAGGAGCTAAACTTGATTTATGGAAACATCAATGTAATTGTAATATTTTGTCAGCTAAATGCTCTCAGCCTTTCTTTAACAGAAATCAACTTCAAAACTTAAACACCTGACCTTCAAAAACCATCAAGACAGATAGGTACCACAGACCCTGGCTACTGTAAGTTTATAAACATTAAAATTAAAGCCCAATGTTCTCAATTTAAGATTAGCTTACTGGATGGCTAAGATCAAAACTTTTAAATTAATCAAAAATGGCCAAGAAGACCAGTATTTGGTTCTTGTCCCAGAGTCTGCCTGTGAGGGAGGAAGAAACATCTCTACAGAGCTTTGCATCTCTGGATCACATGATCTCTCGATAAGAGAGATAAATGAGACCGATAGAGGAAAAAGCCAATCAGTGCTCTTGCTAAAAGGAGGGTCCATAAAAAAGGGAGAAACATCCCTAATGCTTCTAAGGGAAGCCACAAGGTCAAGCAAGACCTGGACCCATCCTTACCGAAGGCACCGAGCGCAAAAGCTGCTCTCAAGTTTCCCCAAGATTCCCATCAGGAACAGCTGACTCTTACCAATGGTCAAAACAGAAGTCAGTTTGACAAACTTCATCCTAGACATCCAGTAATAGTTAAAACAGATGCACAACCATTTCTGAACATTTTAGAAGCAAAGGTAACTTCAGCCCTAAGTGAAGTGTTGTGTTTACATTCCTGATAACTCTGTACATGCTAAAGCTTTGAATTATCATCTTCATGGTATACATTGACGTTTCAGATGCTGCAACATTTATTCAGTACTCATGTCTTTTGTTTCTCTAATAGAAGCTTCCATCCCTGATGACGTTACAACCTTCCCCAGGCTTCAATCTGACCTCACTTCTACAGAAGGAACTCCAAACTACTGCCCCCATCACTTCACCCCCGTTCAGCCTGAAGAAGCCAGATTCGGTCATCGACCCACTCCCTTACAGTAGTAAGGAGTTCCTAAGGCTAGAAGGGAAGTGAAGCCAGAATCTCATAGACAGTCAGCATATATAGGTAAATCGAGTCAGGTTGAAAGCCAATTTTGGGAAGTTGGGAAACTGTCCCCTGAGGGATTGAAATGCTGATTCCCTCAGAGCCCTTCGTCCACCCTTAACAACCTGCCCCAACATGTTGCCAAGGTAACCCATCTCAGGAATTGCCCCTCCCTACAGGGAGCTATCTCAGATCTTCTGCAGAAACGTTTTCTCAGATCCACCCATTCCCTTATAATATCACCTTCTCTGCAGTCCCTCCTTTCCACAGCTTGTGAGTAATCTTGCACTCTTTTTAAACTTTCTCTCCTCTCGTGGGTATCGTGTTTCCCCATCTAACTTGCTCAGACCCAGGTGGTTTACCTAGGAGTTCAGACTTCCCATCAGTCGAGGGCCATTACTGTAGACAGAGAGGCTCTCATCAAGGCCCTTCCATGTCCCAAGACAAAGGAAGAGATTCTTCTCTTCCTAGGCCTAGTGGGATATTTCCATGCCTGGATTCTCAATTTTTCTCTTTATGTAAAGCCCTTATATGAGGCAGCTAAAGGGGATTGAGGAAAAGTTCCTCCCCGAAGGCATTCAGGCCGAGTTTAAGCATCTGCAGCAGGCACTGCCACAGGCCCCAGCTCTTCATCTCCCAGACCTTCTTCAGCCATTCACCCTTTATGTCCATTAAATGAAGGGTTTGGCTCTCAGTGTTCTAGGCCGATACAAGGGCCCCACATTTGCCTACCTTTCTAAACAGCTTGACCCCACCGTTCGTGGATAAGCCCCCTGTCTTCGGGCTCTGGACGCTGCTTACTTACTTCTACAGAAATCTAAAAAGCTAAATTTGGTGCTCATGTCACTATTGCCTCTCCTCACCATTTGAAGACTAACGTATAAAGCCTTCAAACTCTCCTGCCCTGTCGCGCTCGGCTCCTCAACCTCGTTCCAGTCCTGCTCCTCTTTACACCCAGTTTTCCTTCTCCCAGTCTCCTCAGAGCCCCCAGAACATGATTGTATAGAGATGCTTCAGGCTTAAACTCCTGCAAGCCTCTCTTCTGCCCAAACTAATAGGGATCTCCCACTGTCCTTCACAACGAAGTGGAGACTCTCCCATAGTTCAGGGAAACATGAAGGCTGAAGCAGCATTGTCTTCTCCTTCTCTTCTGGCTTCAGTCCAATCTACTACCCAGGTCCCCACATTCCCTGCCATACAATCAATCCTCTCCTATCTCCATTCACTTTTCCATCCCATTCCAAGGGCATAAACCTTCTGGAATCGCCTGACTCAGCCTCCGCTCATCTTTTCGACTGCAATATCATTAAATTTGGTGTCATTCCGGCAACATTTGCCTCTCAGCTGGAGACGGACACAGAGGTTCCTTTCCAGCCCTTTGGCCTACTCCGGACTTGAGTCTCTCTCTCTTTCCTGTCCGGGACAGGACACGGAAAACCCTTGCGCAAGGTGGCTCATAGTCCTCCGATATCTTGAGCTTCTCATGATATCCCACATCTGCCTGGCTCCAGTGACAACCGAGTCACAGACCTGGATCTCCCTCTAATACTTATTTTGAAAAGGACACTTTTCAAAATATTGTATTAGTCGTTGGAACTTCTTAATCCATCTCACCCCTCTAAAGTCCCTTAGAAAATTTGTTTTCAATTTCTACTAACGGTCGAAAGTATGGGCAAAGATTCTTTTATATCCAAGCTTTCTTCCTCCTCTGATCAAACCCGATTCAGTTGTGCTCATTGCACTAGTTACCCAGAATATATCTACTTCCTTAACATTCCTCGACATTTTTACATCCCATATCACCCCATGTCTTCAGGGAAGGTAGAGAGTAATAGAACTCTTACTTCCCCTCGCCCTCTTTAGGCTCAGAGTCCTCCCAAAAAGCCCTCCTTACTATCCCCTTTTGAGGTTATGTTTGGGCGACCAGCCCTTCCACCTGGAGTTTCCCCAACTCAGGGACCCTTACCCAAAGATCTCTCTTCTCCTCTCTTATCCTTCATCAGACATCAGATATGGAAGTGCCAAGATTTCATTCTGCCTGACCCAGGTAGACTCACTGCTTCATTCCCATTAATACCCGGTTCTTGGGTATATTTCTCTCCCCTCCCCAGGACACAGGAACAATCTCCTTTGTCCCAAAGTGGACAAGACCTTTCCACGTTGTGCTGTGCACACCCACAGCTGCTAAACTTCATGAAACCTCAGAAAATTTGACTTCTTAGATTCATATTTCCAGACTGAAACCAGCTGATCAACCAACTGAAGATCCACAGAAAGACAACTACTTCAGTATACTTGCTCTCCCATTCCCACCAGTCCCCTAAAAATTCATTTCTCTTGTGTTCCTGATACTGACTCAAAATAATCTTTTCTGTTTTTCTCGTTTTGAACCTTTAACCAGTTTTTCCCAGGGACTATCAACTGTTAAAAAAACCAATGAATGACTTTCCAACCAGAGACCCCTGCTGAGTCCTGCCCTTATGCTGCCACCAGACGCTCATTATGATGTGCTTCACACTCTCCATTGGCCTCTTCACCATAAGTCCCACCTGGTGGAACACAGGCCTATGGAAAATAATCCATCTCACCTTCTTTCCCTTTGTTGCTTCCATAATAGTGTTACCTGCAAACTCGCAAGACCCACAATTTCTACATGCTCTCCGGCTGACTCCCCCGGTGACCTCTGCAAAAGCCTGGTTTGACACCCTCACCGATTTATGGCTTCAAGAAACCTTCATTCAATTCACTCCTGCAGAGATCCATCTTTTCAGTGCCTGCCTCCTGGAAATTTTTTTTCCACCCTCAAGCCTGACCTGCCTGCCCACATCTCCCCCCCTCCTCAAAACTACCCCACATCGCCCCATTTCAGCTCCGAAGCAGCCAGATCGAAACACGATGCCCCACTTCCTAAGAAAACAAAAAGGGGGGAATGTTGGATTCCAGGCAGGAGGCCGCACCTCCCAGGGAGGAGGCCACACCTCCCCAGGTGCTTTGTTAAAAACTACACCTCCCAAGATCCTCAGCGTGACCAGAAAACCTGACCAGCAAATGCCCTGTCCACTACCCCCCTGACCTCTGATAGGGCAAGGACTCACTCCAAGGGGTTTTATGACCCCTACTCTATTTATAGCCAGCCCCGGACTAAAATCGCTCTCTGTTCCTGCTCTCTGTTCCTGCTTGCCCCTGATCCCATCCATCCCTTCCCTACCCCCCCTACCCTTGCCCACGTGGCACCCCAATAAACCCTTTTATTTCACTAACATGGTGTTCCCGGCTAAGTTAACTATGTTCAGCAATTTTTCTAACACTGCCCCACAGGGAGAACTCATGGGGAGGTTGCGAACCAGACCTGGCTGAGGCCCAGGTGTCCAAGAGCAGCATGTTATCCAAGAAGAGGTGAGGGCCAAGCCCCAGAGAACCTGAAAGGACATGTTATAAGCAAAGGTGACTTAAACTGGACTTAAACTGTCTCCACCTGGTGGCCCATTGACCCACCCTTGATGGCCCATTAAACCGTCTCCACCTGAGGGCCCGAGGGCGTATTAACCCTGTGCTTTATAAACCCTGCCCTTGCTATGAGCAGGCACCGTTTTCTACTATCCTGCTTTGTGCTGTACATAGTTGGAGGCCCTGGCCAGAATAAAGGCTTCATTGGTTATTACGTGAGTGGCTTGTGAGACTTTTTTTCCTGCAAATTGGGTACGACAGAATGTTTTCTAAAAATTATAATAGGAATCCAAGATATCTACAGATTCAACTTTGGATTTTATGTTTTTGTTGTTTTTTTTTTTTTTTTTTTTTTTTTGGTGTGTGTGTGTGTGTGTGTGTGTGTGTGTGTGTGGTTGCTGAGGATTGAACCCAGGGCCATGTGCATGCAAGGCAAGGACTCTACCAACTGAGCTATATTCCCAGCCCAGATTTTATGTCTTAACTAAGAGATTTTACCTAAGGTATTGGAGGCCTACTTTAGCATAGAGTATTTTGGGGCAAATGTATATCTCAAATGTACACATCACCAAGAGATTGTAATACCTGCTTTCAATTGAACTAAAATGAATTTAGTTTAATCCTCACTGCCTTTAAAAGTTATTTGTGAAGTTATCTTTATTGGCTTCCTTCAAGAATTCAAAAGACTTCAAATATCTGTCCTTCTTCACAAATGCAGTAGTTTGTTGGGAAACAATCTTAGGAAAGAGATGTTAAAAGAAACTTTTTTATTTTCTTCTTAGTTTTGATTTTAATCTTTTCTAGCATCTGGGGACTCAAAAACATGTTTGTGATCTGTTATTTTATTTTATTTTATTGTTAGTCAAGTGAGAAGCTGACCTCTGCTCCATGTGTTTAGGAAATATCTGGGTTTTGTTTGTTTGTTTGTTTTAGGTTTTGTGTGTGCCAACAGGGATTGAACTCAGGGGCACTTGACCACTGGGCCACATCCCCAGCCCTTTTTTGTATTTTATTCATAGACAGGGTCTCACTGAGTTGCTAAGTGCCTCGCCATTGCTGAGGCTGGCTTTGAACTTGTGATCCTCCTGCCTCAGCCTCAAAAGTTCTGGGATTATAGGTGTGCGCCTGGTGCCCGGCTGGAAATATCTGTTTAAGCAGCAGTGAGATTGAACTACCAAGTCCCTAGGTCATTATTTTAATCATTTGGGGCAAATAATGACACATATTTTTGAAGACTCTCTTTTATGTGGTGGACCCTTTCTGGGAAGGAGGACATTGTGCAAAACCACACAGGAATGCTTTTGACTTTAACTATTCACTTCTGTAATAATTTCTGGGGACTCTATTTTATGATTTCCAGAATCTGTATGACTTTTATTTTTAATCCTTTACAATTACACCCACAAATGGAAATAAGAATTTTCTTTTGATTCCCCTTTCATGCCCTGTGTACCAAACCTGTGGCCAAAATATCCATGAGATGACCCAGATAGCACCAGTGGCTATCACCTGGAAATAATGTTGTCCCCAGGAGACATTTGACAGTGCTTGGAGATAATTTTGGTTTTCACAACTGGCCAGCTGGGGGCCATGCAACTGGTCTGGTGGGTGGAGGCCAGTGATGCTGCAAAGCTTCCTACAACATCTTTACAACAAAGTGCCTAACTCAATATGTCAAATGAGTTGAGGAACCTCATCTCTGGTCTATCCTTCCTTCCTTCCTCTCTTCCCCATCCCCTCTCTTTTCCTTTTCTTGGTACTAGGGATTGAACTTAGGGTGCTTAACCACTGAGCAACATCCCAGCCCTTTTTATTTTTTGAGACAGAGTCTTGCTAAGTTGCTCAAGGCCTCACTGTTGCTGAGGCTGGTTTGAACTCACTATCCTCCTGCTTCAGCCTCCTGAGCTGCTGGGATGACAGGTGTGTGCCACCACCCTTGGATCCCTGTCTACGATTTTTTATCAGAAGTCCTAATGAATCAAATGTATACGTGCCAAACAGATGGATTTTAGTAAAGTACTTTAAAACAGGATTAGCATCATTTATTTTCTTATCTTTCAAGCAGGTTAAAATATCAATGGGGGAAATCGACACTTTCTTCAAGGAAGCTCCCAGCATCAAGACTCCATTATTGACCTTTCAAAATAACTCATCTATATTTTGTACCTGGGAACACCACATAATTATAGCTCACAAAATTCGTTCCACCAGGAGTCTGTAGTGGGTTTTTATTCTAAGAATGCCAAATCAGCCAGTGCTATCCTGAGCAGGCATCACTGGAGGCCTGGACACACCCTGAGAGCTGTGCTGTGGCTCATGATGTGGGTCAGTCTTTTTCTTTTTTTAAAGGTATTTCTTACAGCAATAAAAATGTAAAGTTTGTTGTTTTCATTCTTTGTGTGGCAGAAAGAAGTGTTCAGTGAATGTCTGAGGAACAAAGGAAGATAGACTCTCTTCACCCCAACTGTCACCGACTTCACTGAGCTCGAACTCCACCTCTGCCATCCTCAAAATGTGGGGTGCATGTTAGTGCAGCCTTTTCCCCTTCAGTGCTCAAGTCCAGCATCCCCTTTACAACTTGCCTTTTGGTTTTTCATGGATAAGGGTCTGTCTTTGTATGTGCAGGGACCTGATAAAAATACCGAGTATATAGCAAGAGTGCTCCTGGTTTTGGGTGAATTCAAGTGAGGCAGATTATCAAAAAGTCCAAATAAAACTCTCAAGGAAAGAGTACCAACAAGACAGCCACATACCATTGTACATACTTTCAGTGTTCCCTATTTTGACATTTTACTACCCGTTTGCAGACAAAATATTGATAAATGTGGACTTCGAGGTCAGACTGCTTATGTTTAAGTCTGCCCTGGACTGTAAGTGAGACCATCAGCAACCACATTTGTGCTTCTTCTATTTCTCTGCTCTAAATATAGCCTCATTCCCTACATTCTAGAGATACGAGGGCAAAATGATTAAATATGCTTGACAGAGGGATTTGGGTCATAATGATCTCTGCAGAAATGTTATGGTTTGGGTGTGAGATGTCCCCCATAAGCTCATGTGTGAGACAATGCAAGAACACTCAGAGGTGAAATGATTGGGTCGTGAGAGTCTTAACCCACTCAGTGAATTAATCCCTTGATAGGGATTAACTGAGCAGTAACTGAAGGTGGGTAGGTGCCAAGGTCTGGATTCTCAGTGGGGGGTGCAGAGCAGCACGGGGCAATTGCCGAAGTCAGGTTATGGCCCAGGGTGCTAAGAAAAGCACGGTGGGGTGGAACACAAGCTCAACATAACACGAAGGCAAGGAGTCAGCGAAAAATCAGCTCTCACACACAAGTTAGTTGCTGAAATCTTATGATCCTTTACTTTTATTTTGTTGCAAATATATAAGCATTTTTTGGCAGTACAGATTGTTTATACATTCTTTTGTGATTTCATCACAGTCATAAGACTTAATCTATAGATTACACTTTAGACATATTAAAAATTCTTTACATATATCAAGATTTTGTACAGACCGGGGGTCACGTACACCTTTTCAAGGTCCTATATAGATGAAGGTCGTATGTGACTGTCTGGGCATATTATAATTTTGTCATTCTTATCTAACTAGTCTGGGTAGAGATTTATTTCTCACAGATTCCCTGAAGCCATATCCTCTGCTCACTTGCATGATAGAAGTTAATTTTTTCTGTCTGGAATTCAAAGCACTCTTGTTTTTCTAAGTTTATCTAAAACCTAGAGGCAGGGAGGGGAGGCAAAGCTTAATGTTATCTCTGAGGACTTCTACTCTAAAGAATTCATATGTGTCTATTTTAAACTACTCTAATTAAAAGTAAGAGAAATCTATTTTTACTCACAAAAAGACTCTTAAAGCTTATTAACTAGGAACTAAGTACTTATAGAAAAAGGTTCTTTTTGTTTGTTTGTTTTTAGCTTAGATTTCAAAAAGGTTAATTCCCAGCATGAGTCTCAATCTAAATAATTGAAATAGCGACATCTGGTGGCCATATATAAGAACAGAACAGTGAATAGACAAAAGACAGTGAAAACAGACACAGACAAAATTAACTCCTTCAGCCTCATTTTTGAGTGGCATCTATCTGTGAAGGAGGGGCTTTTGCCTCGACTTTCCTTCTGCGATGTGGAACCTTTGTT